>JAULKK010332679.1:0-10834 GCA_032355705.1 Rubia peregrina | reverse complement strand
GTCGATTTCAGCTGTCGTATATATCTGCCTTCTGGCCCCTGATCACAGTCTTCCGGTGGCTTGCAATGATGGCTTTTCTTCCCTGCCCCAGTTCAGGTCCTTAGATTGGGATGGAGAAGGTCTAGGATTTCATGAAGAGCTGCCACCTGGTAAACAAATTGTACTAAATGCTTCTTCAGTGGTATATACTATATTCTCACAGCAAAAGAGCTGAAGAAAATAAATGAACTGTGAGCTGTGAGAATATAGTATATACCATAGGATTGCTGAAATAATCATGAAATAATCATGAAGAGCTCTTTTGTTTACGTTCTGAAGAAAAGAAATGAACCGATGGAAATAGGCGCATACTTCCATCTAATTCCCAGAACCACCAGGAAAGGAGGCGTACTGAAGCTGACCATGGCGGGTATAGAAGAATCAATCGAGATGGATCAAAACTATTTACTATTCTCTTTGTTTCATGAGTTTTGGCCTATTTACTCTTTTACGGTCTTCAATGATTATGTTTGACCATCAATATCTCTAGCTACATATAACAATTCTGCGTACTGAAGCTGACCATGGCGGGTATAGAAGAATCGGTCAAGATGGGTCAAAACTATTTACTATTCTCTTTGTTTCACGAGTTTAGGCATATTTACTCTTTTACGGTCTTCAATCATTATGTTTGACCATCAATATCTCTAGCTACATATAACAATTCTGCATCAAAAATTATATTTAGAAAATAGATGTGAAGATAAATCTTGAAGGATTGCGAGCATTACCTGCGACCAAACAAAAAATAATCAGAGGCACAAGTGCATGCTTAGGGATAGGAAAGAGCAGAATACAGCGAACTGTAGCAACAAGGGTTATAAGGAGCTATACAAACAGTATCAAGCCAGCTCTAACAGTTCAACACATGGTACACGGGTTACCGTTCTTCCTATCAAAATTGCAAAACAACTTTCAATTCTGGCCCATGGACAATGTAATCCACTTCGATGAGAAGTGGTTTTACATAACTAAGCTAAATGTCCATTATCTTTTGTCACTGGGTGAACATGAACCCTTAAGAACCACCTAGCATAAGTGTCTTATTCCAAAGCTTATGTTTATGTGTACTGTGAGTAAGTCACTTTACAACCATGATAGTGTTTTATTTTTTGATGGGAAGTTTGGGGTGTTTCCATTTACCGAGAGGGTTGAAGCACAAAGAACCAGCATTAACCATCCAAAAGGGACAATGGAAACAAAGCCTGTGGAGAAGATCACCATAATTGTAGCACGAGCAAAGATTATACAAGAAATCATTCCAACAATCAAAGCATGTTGTCCACCATTCATGAGCAAGAACTTTTACATTCAACAAGACAATTTCAAGGCACACATTAAGAATTCAGATTCTCAATTCAGGGCAGTAGCTTACTCCGATGGATTTCATATCAATTTGGTAAGTCAAACAACTAAATCCCCAGATCTCAATGTATTAGAGCTTGTTTTTTAACTCCTTACCGAGTCTACAACATGAAACACTGAGTACAACACTTGATGTGTTACTAGAAGCAGTCCACAATGCATATGACAGAGAAGATCTAGCAACATTGAATAAGGTTTTCCTCACACATCAATCATCTATGACATAAATCATAAAAATTAAGGGATGCAACCATTAAAAAATGCCTCACATATCAAAGGATGCACTCATAAGGAGATGAGAAATGCCATGGATGCTTAGTTGTGATGAGGCAACAAAACGTGAAGCCATGGAGCACCTAGTTACAATTCAGGAAACTCAGGGAATGGGGTACTTGATGCATGCACTGGGGTATCAAGTGTAGCACTGATGGATGTCAGTTCTTACCTTTTGATTGGGTTAGACTAGGGGTAAAAATTTGGAAACCTGAAAACTTGTTTCTTTTGGTTTGACAAACAAGTTTTATTTGTAACCCAATTCAAATTTATGCAAGTTCTATTTTCAATTGTGTATAAAAATTCCACGACATTATCTCATCAAAGATCCATAACATAGGGTCACAACATGATCAACAAGTATTCACATCTTTGCAGCTAAAGGGTCACAAACATATCACCAGCATATAACAGTCTATGATGACTGCACAACTGTTATAAGAGCATCACCAAGAAGCGAATCATTCAACAAACATTAACCCACATAATTATAATAAAACAAGACCCACAAAGAAGGAAGATCCAGCAACATTCCATCACAAAGACAACAACATTTCAAAGACGTGATCATATACATTCATAAAACCTCAGCATACACAATCATTAGAATCAGCATTAATTCATCATCCTTTTAACATAAAAATGAAACAGCCTCATCAATCCACCACATCTAGGGACAAAATTAAGTTGGAAGAGCATCACCTAGATTAATGAAGATCCAGACTTTTTTCTTCGATTTTTTTGTCAATCCAGCAACACTATTTTAGGAGATCCAACAACAATAATTTTTGAAGATCCAGCAACACTGTTATGACAAGAAACCAGGATTTAACAGTAGTCAGTTTCGTAGAAACATGGAAATCAACACAGATATGGATATTTTATTAATCATAAACCAGTAATACATTCAAGCACAAGGTTATTACATGAAGTTAAAGCCCATGACTAACTTTTTATTCTTCCCTTTCTTTATTCCGGTCCAGAAGCTCTCTCAGACCACGTATTATTATCCCAGCCACACGAAAAGGTCCATTGATCCGATCCACACTCAGAGCCTTCGTTTCCGGCATGTGGTCTGAGAGAGACTTGGAATGTCTCGCATGCCAGGGAAGTGCACAAATTGAAGGGATAGAAAAGAACCATTCGTCCTCGTTTCCAGAAAACATAGTGGCCTCACAACTACTGTGTTTCGCCAGAGAAGGCAAAATGCAGGACTCAACTTTTCTTATTTCACAAGCGACACAGCCGCACAAAGTGCAAGGGTCTCCAAATTTCAAAACAGAGGCCACGTGGCTAGGTTTTTTTCCACTGGTGGTGCTACCTACAGACCAACCAAAACTATGAGTTACTTCTCCACGCCGACGGGTGGGCAGTGCTGCCTCACATTGGTTACTGAAAATCAAAACAAAGCGCGCAACGTTTTGGGCTTTGTGTTTTCCAGTGGTGGCACCACCTACAAATCCACCGAATTTAGGAGTTGGAACACCACATCGATAGGTGGGCCGCACCGTCCTAGTTCCTTCTTCTCCAGCATCAGGGCCATCGAAGACCGGACCATCACCTGCCTGAGAGAAACTATCCAATCAAGATGAGGAACCCAAATCAGAGACATAGCATTCTGAACAAAAACCACCACATTTGAACCCACAACCAACAACCCCCTCCTCTCTTCCATAACCTAAAAGAAATGGGAAAGATGAGAGGAGATGAAGATCAGTAATGAGATGAAGACCAATTTCAAAGATGAGGAAGATCTGAGAGGGAAGATGTATGGATGGGAAGAAATTAATGAGTGAGAAAACCCTAATGGGTTTGGTGATTTAAAAGGCGTAAATGGGTAAGAACAGACAAGTGAGACACCTTTTCAGAGAGATGAAGAATCTCGATGCAAATAAAGACGTTGGGAAGAAAACAAGAGTCACGTGCGAATGTGAGAGAAGACTAATAAAGGTGGTTGGGTAGTTGGAAGTAATTAAATTTTGTGGGAAGGGTTAGATTAATTTCAGACCAAGTGTTATGGGTTGAGTTGGGCTAATGTTTGTAGGTTAGAAATTATGAAGATTGACCCAAGTAAAATAAATTAATAATAAAAACAACCCAATTATGGAAAGAAAAGTAGTAGTGCAAATTTAGCTGGGACTGACTAAAATAGAAAAAGTGTCGGAGGGAGAGTAAAAGGGGAGTAAAAGGGGAGAATATTTACTCCCAACCCAAGATCTGAAACATTGAATCTTGTGTTATGTAATGATGAGAAGAAGTTTTACCGTTAAGAAAGACAAAGGGTTGGTTAGATTCAAAGAAGAAGAATCAACATCGATAAATGCTATAAATACAAAGCCATTCAATGCAATGACAGGTATCATACATTCTTCCTTGCATCTCAAGCAGCATAAAACCATCAAAAGAATGATGATGAGTGACAACAAATCATTTGAGATCTCAGATATTCACACCTCCTAAATCTGAATACTCTGAAGAAAAGAAATGAACCGATGGAAATAGGCACATACTTCCATCTAATTCCCAGAACCACCAGGAAATGAGGCATACTGAAGCTGACCATGGCGGGTATAGAAGAATCAATCGAGATGGATCAAAACTATTTACTATTCTCTTTGTTTCACGAGTTTTGGCCTATTTACTCTTTTACGGTCTTCAATGATTATGTTTGACCATTAATATCTCTAGCCACATACAACAATTCTGCATCAACAATTATATTTAGAAAAATAGATGTGAAGATAATCTAACAATATCTCACATGATATTTTTATTATAAATATATCATTTATATTTAGGGTCAAAGTTTACCAATTTGACTTGGAAAAAGCAAATAAGCCAAAACTGATGGGACGGGGGGAGTAGCATTTTGGATGAAAAACTGAGATTTTAATTCGGATAGACCGAAGTATAGATATCTATGTTCCTCACCGCTACTAAAACTTTTATGTAGTTGAAGTTTCAAACTAGAGATGAAGAAATAACAGCTCTTCACAAAAGCCCTTACTCGCCAGGGGAGGGGTGGTGAGAGAAGCAAATAATAAGTGTATGGTTTCACCTATAATGGGCGTCTGGCGTGAAGACGCATAGTTGTTACATCTGTTTCAACTTAGGCCAGGTGCCGCCCAACAAGTTTAAATTTAAAATTTTAATAAAATATTTCCATTAAGATTCACAATACTTTCCTTTTTGACAAGTAAAATTGAACCACCTTTAGTTATCCGATGACCTTCAGCGTGCCTTTTCCTCGGACAACCATCACTCTTTAACAACTTTTGCACTCCAGTGATCGAAGTTTGGAGAAGATTGGGCAAGGGGTCCGTCTTCTGCGAAATCGTCTCATGGGAGACTTCGGACTAGAGGAAAAATAGAGAAATGACAAACCAAATTTGGGGGAAAATTTTTCAAATAAACTGGGCTCGAAGTCATTAGTAAAAACCACGCAAAATGGAAGGACCAAAGAGTAAATGCACAAAAATTAGTCACATAAACCCTGCCCAGCCTGAAGGCGCGAAACCAAACACCTTGCCAAAATAAGCCTTCACCAAATATGTACAACCAAAATCAATTAAACGTCAATTTCTCAACCAAAATGTTTCAGCAACAACAAATCTTCAACCGTTGTGCATCATAAAAATTCAACCACAATAAATTTGAAGAAAAACATCGACCAACATCATCAACAAAGCATCAATCAAGTAATCTACAACTAAAACCCAGTATTGATTTAACATCAATCATCTCAAGTCTGTGAATCAACTCAATTTTAAAATTTGCATATTCAAAACTCAAATCATTACTGAAGAAGGAGATTACGAGATCGACAATCAATTAGCACTCATATAGATGATGCAACAACAGAGTCAAACGCAACATATTAAATCGAATGCCAATGATAAACATATCATACATGTTTCACAAGGTAGGTTTCAGATCTTTCAATAATTGATTCCGAGTTTGCAATTTGCTAATTTGAAATCGACTAGAGCAGCAACATGTGTTTAAAAAGCTTGAGTTGTATGACTAATTTTCCACATATGTTGCTGAAAGTTTCAATTAAAAGCTACTAAGCTTTCACATGTTGGAATTCACGTTTTGAGCAGTTATTTGGAAGTTTTAAACAATGTAGTTAAGCCTCTTGCACATTATTAAAATAACTATATGTAGCTAGAGATATGATTTATAGCAGATGATGTTCATGCAATTTGGTATGATTTTTTAATTGTATAACATAGTGGTAAAAATTGACTGAGCATAATCATGATTACAATTTGCAGCAAACATGATGTGATGTTACTTCTGACCCGTTTGATGTTACACGTTTATGATATGATGTTTTAACTATACAACATTATGCTAGAAATTCACTGAGCATGTTCAGCTTTACATATTGTAATATCATTGTGATGTTGCAAACAGAATATTTGATGAGTCTATACATTAAGCAAATAATATGTTTACAAACTAAAGTTAAAAAATACAACAAATGATGTTGCTCCGATAATGTTGGATGTTATAAATTTATAGCATAATGTTTCAATATAAACATAAGTCAATGAATTCCTGAATAATAGCAAACTCATATTTCATTGTGTTTTTTCCAGATACAGGTTTACCAAACTTGTTGGAGATAGATCAAACTGAATCTTTTCAAGGAGTATTACCAACTACATGGGAAGAGATTGAAACATTATGCTACACATATGCAACTTCACTTGGATTTGCTATACAGAAGTTGACACAGAGACACCAAATGCTCAGTTGATCTAAAACCAGCATGTTGGAAGTTGATCATTATTTACTGGCATACTTGGATACTACACTGTTACGTTGTGATGATTCAATTTTTTTGTTTGATTTTTACAAAAATGTATGAATGAGGATATTGATTAAAACAGGATATTCATATGCTCAACTACATTTATACATTCTATTGTTGTTACATTTGAATTAACTTCTTTCACATTCCACTTCTATCTACTGATGATATTGTTTTTTACATGATAAATATATGCAAGATGATTCGGATCACTTTATGTATAGTATGGATGAACACGTAATTTTAATAATATTTTAAGCAAGACGTAAAACATCAAATACTGATAACTCAAAATAAAATGAATTCAAAAAATCATCACTGGAACAAAAAAGTTAGCCTATAAAAGTTACAACCTTCAATTTTATTTTTTGCGTCAGCCTGTGAAAATGTCAATCATCATGACTATCAAACCATTATACACTATTCATTAAAAAGGGTAAATGCCCTAACAAATTCCTAACATAAAAAAATCCAAATCAACCTAAAACATCAATTAAAATACAGTGCCTCAACACTAACAAATCAACCATCATAACTGAAACATCAATGTCAAACAATACATCCGAAATAATCAAATTTTATTTTCCCCCAACTTGTTTCCCTTAGCTGCTGGCTTTTTCACAAGCTTGCTTTCTCCTACTGGTTTTGCAAAGGATGACTCACATATTCCATCAATGCAAAAGTTCAAAGGTCGACTCCATTCCCTATTCCATGGAACACTTTCATGAGCATGATTCCTCGTGGAATTTTTTTATTATCTCATTAATGGCATCGTAGAACTTTGATTTAGAAAAGTATTCAATGAACTCATAGAAGGAGTAGGCTCAATCACTTCAAAATCATATGTAACACCTTTGTACAAATCGGACATCAAGGCCTTGTACAAATCAAACATCACGGCCTTGGTGACAATGTCAATGTTCCTCTTGAACCTATAGTAAGCATGACCAGTACAAGCAGAAAGAAAAAATTAGGAAAAGCCAACAAAAAGGTCATTGTTAACTAAACATGACACATCACATACAATAATAAAAACATCAATCACTGAAAGTAAAACATCACAATACTACGCATAACAACACTGACAACTAAATTAAGAAACATCGCGTACAATATTTAAAACATCAATCTCAAAATTTAAAAATATCAACAACACACTAAAATATCAAAACCACAAAATTGAGCATCAATCTCTGAAAAGTAAAACACCACAATAGCACACATAACAACACTGACAACCACATTAAGAAGCATCACATACAATATTTAAAAACATCAAGCTCATAATTAAAAAACATCAACAACACACACTAATCAAAATAAATAAAAAATTGAACATCAATTGCATACTTAAACATGAAAACATCACACTCATCAAACACTGAAATTAAAACAGTACATCAACACAGATACCAATACTTAAAGCTTAAACATGAAACATAAAAAATTGAACAAGAAACATCAACAGCACTATCTAAAATATTAGAGCTGAAAAGGAATAAAATTTACAGATCCTCCTTCCTTCTTGATTGGAACACCAGTGGGCAAGTCTTCTTAGACATCTGAGAAACAACACAAAAATTAGCATAAATCGTACCAAAACCTTAAGATATCACACACAATAAAAAAAATCAACACAATCCGAACAATAATACTCAAATAACATTATACGAAACCAGTTAAACATTAAATCCCCAAGAACTATTCACCGAACACAAAAAAATCTTAGCAAACCTCAAATATTAACACAGTGAACAACATAAACCCTAAAACATCAAATCGAACACACAATAAACCACGATTCAACTACATAATCAACAAAAACCACAAAATAAGCACAATAGTACTTAGTAAAACCTACATGAATCATAGAAAATCACATGCACCAAAAAATTAAAATCGAGGGAAAAAACAACAATATACACATAAAAAGTAGAGCAAAGACATTACCTTCGATATTAACACAAAACGAAAATTTTATTGTGGTAAATCGTCAGAGAATTAGGCTGAAATGCAAAAATTATCGAAAAATGGAACCAAAATTCCAAGCGTTCTTTGCAAACAACTGCGAGCAAGAAATGAGGAAGAAAATGGAGGAATGTGCAGTTAAATGGAAGAAAATAAATGGTTGTGTACAGTTGAGATTTGAGAGCTCAAAGAAAATGGGAGAGCAGTTGCAGGAAGACGAAACGAATTTTGTGAGGGAATGGTTGGAAAGGAAGATGAAAAGTTTGTTATTTATACATGGAGTGAAGGGTAAATAAATATAATTATACACTCAACCCCCTAAACTTTTAAAATTTTATTTTGAAACCACAAGCTAAATTCTCTACAATTTAATCATTAATATCATTGTGAGGTGATTTTATACAAGATTTTGTCTTAGCTGAGAAGACAGGATTAAGTGCTTTTGGAAAAAAATAATATAAATAAATTAAATAAGTGATTGAGGTATGCATAATTTTATACGCACTAAGGCATGGATGAAGAAATTACAAATGAGATTTAAAATGATAAAGTCTTATATAAAACCGTCTCACACTGGCATCAAGGATAAACGTTCAATGTAATAAAGTTTAATTAGATATGGAGTTTCAAATATAATTAAAGAAAGTTTGGGAGAGAAATTAGGGATCTAGGTGTAGATACTATTTTTTGGGGTATTGAGTATAAATAATTAAAAAATTAATGATTTCGAGTCATAAGAATCTCACAGGTCAAGAATCCAGGTCGGAGAAATTCGCAAATCAATATTTTTCCTCATTTCCGCAAAATGTGCGGGTAATTACTACCAAATTGATATTTCATTTCCACTACTGATGTTTCGATGAAAGGCAGTGATGTTTTTTCCAGAATCCTTTTGTCCCACTAAAATTATTTGTTTTAAAGTTAAATTTTGATCTTTTATTATAACTTTTTTGTTTCCACATTAAATATTTGACATTTTACACATGATCACACTAGTTAGTGATAGTTTTTTATTATCTTGAATATAATTTATACTTTCATTTTAATTGATATGTTATTTTTAAATGCATCCTTTCAAAAATTGGTATTGATTTTTTTCGTACTATTATATTTTATTTAGTGTATCTATGATGTTTTAATCACATGCAATGATTTTTAAAATTTTTAGTATTGATGTTTTATTTTTCTTTAGATATTAGTGTCACGTTTCGTTGCACACTTTAATGTTTTAAAATTCATGTGTATTATTTTATTTTATTTTGATGTTTAACTATTTTATTTTGATGTTTTTTAATTTGATGTTTTAATAATTCCAATTTGATCTAAAATTTCAATGTTTTTATTTGATATTTCAACTATTTTTATTTTGTTGTGTATTTTTAATGTTATTATTTGATGTTCAACTATCCTAGTTTTGTGTACTTTTGATGTTCAACTATCCTAGTTTTGTGTACTTTTTTTAAAAATTATTTAATATTTAACAATTTTAATTTAATATGAATTTTTATTATTTAAATTTGATGTTTATTTTAGTATTTTAGTTTGGAGATGGTCTCCTGTGAGGTAACCTAAACTTTAGGCAGGGGCCTTTATGCAATTCTAGTAATATTCTAGTTTCAGAGACCTATCTCTAATAATTTTATAGGGACCTATTTATAATAATTTTTACAAATACCTATCACTAATATTTTTTCAGGGGTTTTTTGTCCAATTTTTCCATCATTTTTCCGTCATCTGCAATCTCCAAAAAAAAATCGATAAAATTTTAAAAAATTGTAAAAAATTAATATAATCATCGAACTGAAAATTGTAAGCATCAGCAAAAAATAGCAAAATATCAATGAAAAAAAACATGAACTAAAAATTTGTAGCAAAAAATATATTAAAAAACAAATAAAATAGCAAAAATATATTATAAATCAAATATAAATCCACAAAAAATTGAAAAAACGTCGGCTACAACTAACAAAACATCAACTAAAAATCATAAAAACATCAACAGCCTTCAATTATTATTTTTTTAATAGAAAATACAAAAATCAACTAATATCAAACAAAAACTAAAAACATCAATTCATATCACCTAAACTTCACTCAGAAAAGGGAAAACGTCAATATAACAAGAAAAAAACACTACAAAAAATCAACCTATGCCACCCAAAATTACAAAAATCAACTCATATCACATAAAACTCATCGAGAAAATGAAAAACATTAACATGAGAGAAAAAAAATCAAAAAATATCAACCCATATAATCCATAAACTCATATCAACTAAAACACAAAAAACATCAAAACTAGAAGAAAAAAATTTAAAAAAACATCAACAAAAAAATTATGGTACCTCAAGAGTATAAATTATTCATTCA
>JAULKK010332659.1:0-10835 GCA_032355705.1 Rubia peregrina | reverse complement strand
TTCTTCTTCTCTAAATCTGAATCTTTTCACAAATAAATCACACAAAATCATATTGTTATTTTCCAAAATTTTCAGCCGTACCACCCCAAATTATTTTTGAAAATTGCAAAATAGCCCTCAAACTTTTTGAAAATAAAAAAGGCCCAAATTTCTGATTTCCCAAACCCTAAATTTTCGATTATGAAAGCCTAAAATCTGTTACCCTTTTTTTATTTTTGAAATATTTTGGAACAATTAAAGCCTATATAAAACTTGGAATAAGAAAACTGCGCCAACTTTCTCTCGATTCAAATGAACTTCGAGGTATTCAAGATCGTAAGGCATTCATTGTGATAGGAAAACGATCGGGATCAAGTGGTTTATTAGGTTTAAACCTATGGCGCACCCAATTATCTTGAGCCTCTTCTCATGATTTCTATGCTCGTCTACTATTAGATGTGTTGGTTAACGGCAAATTGTTGGGATCGCCAACAAAAGTGGGACAATGGATTATCATCCTCCATCTTTGCTAAACTCCTAAGAAAATAAACGGTTAGTAATAAAAATATCCCCCCTTCTCTTTGTTTAGTAAGGTCACTCACCAAGTATATAACACTCACAACTCACAAGGCGAAGGCTATTATGAGGGCAATTCAATCAAACAACCGCAATTTAAAGCAATTTCAAGAGTAAAGTATTGCAGACCTTACTTCAAAATTAAAAATATATAAACTCAAAGTAGGCTCTATGATCTGGAATTACAAATTCTACAAAGAATGAGGAATAAAACGCAATTTAAATGGAACGAATTGGAGCTGTAATGAAGAAGTTATGATCAAAATAAGAATGCTTTATATAAGCCTCAACAAGTTCCGATAATTAAAGAAAGCTTTCCGAAAACAAATAGGATTAGGACTCTAACCCAAAATTCTTACTTGAATTCGAAAATACCTGAATACTTGCAGCCCAAGATATATTTTTCCGCTCCAACCCACGCCCAATATATATAGAAACTCACTTTTCAGACTCCTACTAGGATTTTGTTTTCCTTTTCCTTTCCCTTTTTCAAATCGGATTTTTTCCTCTCTCTTTTTTCTTCTTCTATAAATCTGAATCTTTTCACGAAAAATCACAAAAAATCAGATTGTTATTTTCCAAAATTTTCTGATGTGGAAACCCAAATCTTCTTAAAATAGCAAAATAGCCCTCAAACTTTTGAAAATAACAAAAAGGCCCAAATTTCTGATTTCCCAAACCCTAAATTTCCGATTCTGAAAACCCAAAATCTGTTATCCTTTTTTTGAAAAGTTTTGGAACAATTAAAGCCTATATAAAGCTTGGAATAAGAAAACCGCGCCAACTTCCTCTCGATTCAAATAAACTTCGAGGTATTCAAGATCGTAAGGATCACGAATATGAAACTGCGCCAACTTCCTCCTGACTTGATTGATGAAGGTGAAAGGGGATAGTAATACCAAAGTATTCTAACTCTAGGACCCTTCGACGTCCTTCGACTCTAGATTCAACCTTCCAGCTAAGAAAGATCAAACAAAAATAGTTAAAATATGACACGAAAGAGTTTATAAATTTAATGACAAAATTTCAAAAATAAATTCAAGCAAAATTCGAAAACCCCTGATGATGTCTCGTCCAAGACTCTTTTGCTTTTCTCTGATACCAACTAATACGAATGTCCTTGCGAACACTCTAGATTGTAAAATATTGGATCTTTAACACAAGTAGGGATCTCACCCAACCTACTTATATCGCACGAAATTCAAGTGTCTAGCCCACAGGGTACACTCAATTCTGACTTGCTCTCTAAATAGCCCGCAAGTTTGGATCACAAGGTGTATTGAAACTTAACTAACCCACAGGGTTAAGCACCAATGAAGGCGCTCGCAAGAAATGAGTATAACTCAAAACTCAGAATATTTGATTAAAAAAAAGTTCTTAAAATCTCAGCCATCCCTCTCTTTAAATAGAGAATATTTTCGAACACAAACCCTAATCACAATTGGAATCTGAATCAACGTATGACATCTTTAAGAAGCAAAACCTATATCTAGCTAAACTTCTAAAAATACCCTAATTTCAGCCATGTATAGCTAGAATTAGACTAGAAAAATATTACTTTATCTAATCTTACCAAATCAAATTCTAATCAGAATAAAAGATAATTTTTTAAAATCCTAATGGAGTGGGTTCGAAAATATTAACTCTTCAAAACCACACATGGCCAAGTTATTGGATTGAAGTAAAATAATGTTACAATGATCACACTACCTTATAAAAACCCAGTGGGAAAACGAGTATAGTATTTTTCACAATGTCTTCAATTATTCGTCAAACTTGAATAATTAATCCTATCCCTAGATGACTTCTTCTTTAATTCTTCATCATTAAGTTGATCAATCAAAGCATTCAATGTTGTATCCATAAGCTTTGTTCTTGACTTAGTCATCAGTCCAACCATGTCACTTAGAGGATCCCGAACATAACACTTGAATGTTTGATCTAGTCGTGAAATGTCTTCATTTATGGTGTTAGTTGTATTGTGATCTCCATCATGGAAAGTCAATTAAGGGGTTGATAGTTAGTTAGTGAAAGACACACCTTTTAATTAGTGTTTATGGATGGAAAGAAAAGTGATGGTTGACCGTTGATTAGTCAAGGTCAAACATTTTTATTATTGTTTATATATAGAAATTCTAGTAAAGATTGACCGTTCATTAATTAGACTTAAAAGCTTTGATTACTATTTACATGTAGAAATTCAAGAATGGATTGGCCATTTTTTTATTCGAAGTAAAACCATTTAAAAGTGTTTATATATAAGGGTTGGCTGTTTATTAGTTGAAGTAACATCTTGTAAAAGTTAAATTATATAGAAAATCAAGTAAAAATTGATCGTTAGTTAGTAAAACTGAAACCATTTCATCATTTTTTACACATGGAAACTTAAATAAGGTTTGACTGTTTATTTGTTAGGGTCGGGCCTTTTTTATTAGTGTTTATATATAGAAAGTCAAGTAGGGGTTAACCTTTTGTTAGTAAAAGTGAAAGCTTTTCATTATTAATTAGGCATGGAAAGTCAAGTAAGGGTTGATCGCTAATCTATTAAAGTTGAACCTTACTATTAGTGTTTATATATTGAATGTCAAGTAAGGGTTGAACGTTCTTTTTTAAGGCACAACCTTATCAGTGTTTGTATGGAAAGTCAGGGGTTGGCCGTTAATTAGAAGAAAAAATAGACAATTTAATAGTGTTAATGTATGGAAAGTCAAGTGAGGGTTGAACATTCATTAGTTAAATTCAAACATTTTTGTTTGTGTTTAAGTATAAAAATTCAAGTAAATATCAACCATTCATTTGTAAGCTAAAAGTTTCAATTAGTTTTACAATAGAAAGTCGAGTAAGGGTTGCCAGTTTATCAGTTGAAGGAAAGCCTTCTAAACTTAGTGTTTATATATAGAAAGTCAAGTAAGGGTTGATCCTTGATCGGTTAGGGTCAAACTTTAGTTATTAGTGTTTTCTATGGAATGTCAGGAAAGGATAGATCGCTGATTATATATAGTCAAACCTTGGTTATTGTTTTTATATATAAAATAACCTCTTAGTTATTAATAAGTTGATAAGTGAAATAATAATAATAATAATAGTAATATAAAATATAAAATGCAAAGGGAATGTGAACAAGTGAATGTGAAAATGGAAAATTTGCCATACAAGAACACAATTCATTGGTTCATACAAATTTGCAATTTTCATATGTAGTGACCGCGGAGAGGAGGATTGAGAAAGGGTATACTGATCGACTTTGGGTTCAAGCAAGTGATTATGGCATTACCAAAGATTATTATACGAATATTTACGTGAATTTGGACAATACCAAGAAGCTTCAGGATTTTGAATATGTAATTTGTAATTGAAGGTGCTTAGAACTCTTGAGTTACAAAAATATTACAGGCAATACAATTTTTTTGTTTTATTCAGATTTGAAAATAAACTTGCTTATCACACTTAATTATCAAGAATATATGGTAATTTTATTTTTTTTCTTTTTTATAGCAAAAAATGCATCTAAATGTATCAAAATTAATTCTACTGTATATATTTTGAAAAAATTGTGGACACATAATAAATATACATTTAGTGGAGGTTTTCGATGACCTCCTTTAATCTCATCTTTACTTGAATTTATTTATGTAAAAGATAGTAAATTGATTACTTTATGTAAACAATTAATGAGTTGCGCCATGACGACTAGGACATCGGCGAGGTGGGTGAAGCGGCGTGGCATGATCGATAG
Source organism: Rubia peregrina (assembly GCA_032355705.1). NCBI lineage: Eukaryota > Viridiplantae > Streptophyta > Magnoliopsida > Gentianales > Rubiaceae > Rubia > Rubia peregrina. The sequence goes on along the minus strand of JAULKK010332659.1, from coordinate 6,544 downwards.
AGTAGCGACAAGGCAGGGGAGCGGTGTGGCGTGAGTTGTGGAGCACCGACGAGGCAAGGTAGTGACATGGTGTGACTGGTGGAGTAGCGGTGAGGTGGAGAAGTGGCCTACGAGCAGGGAAGAAGCGACCTATTTGGTGAAGGTACGATGATGTAAGCATTGGGACAGCTTCGTCAGCAGAAGGGAGACGAGTGAGTGGTGGAGCCGAGGAGCAGTCATCTGGTGGAGAGGCATGGTTTTTATTTTATTTTTATTAAATGAGAAATTCTCGTGTTTTATTGAAGGAGAAGGCTGCCTTTGCTTATATGTTAGGTTTTACAGGTTAGAGCCAACTGGGTCATTTAGGTTGATTTCTTAGTTTATAAATATACGGAAAGAAATGAATACGAATATTGAAGGATTGTTCTTTTTAAAAATATATAAGGAAAGGTTTTTATTCTACAACGTGTATATTGGACTAATTTAATATTGACCCATTTTAAAATTAATTTTTTGAATTAAAATAATATTGTTAATAATGAAATTACGAAAGAAATTATGTCATATTATTTTTATATGGATATTAAATGATAATTTTATAACTATTTCCAATAACAATACATCATACTAATAATCATGTGCATTTGAAATGATTTTTATAATTCCAAATATAATACAAGCTTTACGATGGTGACTCATTTAGATAGAGCCATTATTGTGGTATTCTGTTATATAGATATATATATATACGCACTATTGCTTATTCTCCAACAAATGTTGAATATTGATCAATGTAGCTACAGTCAAATGGGGTTAAATGGTCGAATTCGTATGTCATAATTGGATACATGGAATTTTGTGTACCACAAATGGTCTTTTGGACAATATGGATAATAAAATTGAAAACGTGTTTCTATTTTGTTACTTAAAGCCCCGTATTTATATTGCGTGAAGGGAAATTAAAAGTAAATTAGTGTAGAGGATAAAAATCACATCTTCAAAATCTTCTTTAATGGAAATTTTTTCAATGATTAATTTATTTAATGACAAATTCTAGATTTTCAATTAAATAAATATCCATCTACCTACCAAACATGGGAAAACATTCTAAATAAGTGTTCAAGTCTCGAACCTTTAAATACAACGAACAATATGTAACATTGTAACCATCTAAAAAATCACCGTAAGAGTTACCATGAATTTATGCTCATCTATTATCCTGATTTCAATTCTGATAGCATTGGTTTTCTCAACCTTGAGCTCACCTTTAGCCAGGAAACCAAGTTTTTTTAATTAGATTTGGAAATAAAATTGTTTATCAAACTTAAATAGCAAGAATATATGAGACTTTTATTTTCTTCTTCTTTTTTATAGCAAAAAATGTATCTAAAAGTATCAAAATTAATTCTATAATATATATTTTGAAAAATTGCGATAATAAATATACACATAGTGGAGGGTTTCAATGGCCTTCTTTAATCTCGTCTTTACTAGAATTTATTTATGTAAAAGATAGTAAATGTGTTTCTTTATGGAAACAATCAATGAGCTGCGCCATGAAGACTAGGACATCGGCAAGGTGGAGGAGCAGTGTGGCATGAGCGATAGAACAATGATAAGGTGGGGGAATGTTGTAGCGTGAGTGGTGGAGCACCAATGAGACGAGGTAGCGACATGGTTTGACGGTGGAGTAGGGGTAAGGTGGAGAAGTAGCCTACAAGCAGTGAAGAACTGACGTGTCTGGTGAAACTGCGGTGACGTTAGCATTAAGGCAGCTTCATCAGTGGAAAAGAGACGAGCGAGTGGTGGAGACGAGGGACAGTCATCTGGTAGAGAGGCACAATTTTTATTTTATTTTTATTGAAGGAGAAATTCTTGTGTTTTACTGAAGGAGAAGTCTACCTTTGCTTATATGTTAGGGTTTCTAGGATAGAGGTATTTGGTTCTTTTAGGCAAATTTCTTAGTTTTTGAATATAAGGAAAGAAATGAATACGAATATTGAGGAATTGTTCTTTTTAAAAATATATAAGGAAAGGTTTTCATTCTACATCGTGTATATTGGACTAATTAAACATTGACCCATATTAAAATTATTAATTTTATTTGAATTAAAATAATATTAATATTGTTTATAATGAAATTACAAAAGAGTTGATGTCATATTATTTTTATATAGATACTAAATGATAATTTTTAAAACTATTTACAATAACAATACGTAATACTAATAATAGGGTTCATTCTAAAGGATTTTTTAAAATTCCTAATATAATACAAATTTTACGATGGTGACTCACTTAGACATCGCCATTATTGTGGTATTATGTTATATATGTGCGCGTGCGTGTGTGCGCGTGCGTGTTTGTATATGCATATGTATATGTGTATATACATACACATATATATGTATACATATATATATATACATATATTTCTTGTTGGGAGGGTTGGCCGTCGATAAATTAAAGTCAAACATTGTTTATTAGTGTTTACAATAAGATTCAAACAAATGTTGACAATTTTACGAGTTGACCTTTTACTAGTTGAAGTGAAACATTTTTTAGTGTTTATAAATAAAATATTTAAATAAGTTTTGTCCATTCATTAGTAAAAGTGAAACCTTTGAATTAGTGTTTATATATGAAAAGTCAATAAAAGGGCTGACTGTTCATTTGTTAAGGTGGAATTTTATTATTAAGTGTTTATATATGGAAAGTCAATGAAGGGGTTGACCGTTAGTTAGTAAAAGACACTCCTTTTAATTAGTGTTCATGTATGGAAATTCAAGTTATGGTTGACCATTGATAAGTTGAAGTCAAACATTTTTATTATTGTTTATATATAGAAATTCAAGTAAAGATTGACCGTCCATTAGTTAGAGTTACAAGCTTTGATTACTATTTACAAATAGAAAGTCAAGTAAGAATTGACCATTTTTTAGTTAATGTCAAACCTTTTAAAAGTGTTTATATATAAGGGTTGGTTGTTTTTTAGTTGAAGTAAAACCTTTTAGAAGTTAAAATATATAGAAAGTCAAGTAAAAATTGATCTTTGGCTAGTAAAAGTGATACCATTTCATCATTGGTTACACATGGAAACTTAAATAAGGATTGACTATTTATTTCTTAAGGTCGGACTTTTTTATATGTGTTTATATATAGAACGTCGAGTAAGGGTTAATAGTTTGTTAGTAAAAGTGAAAGCTTTTCATTTGTAATTATACATGGAAAGCAAAGTAAGGGCTGATCGTTCGTCTGTTGAGGTTGAACCTTACTATTAATGTTTATATGTTGAAAGTCAAGTAAGGGTTGACTGTTCATTTGTTAAGGTTTAATCTTATCATTAGAGTTTATAAGGAAAGTCAGAGGTTGACAATTAGTTAGTAAAAGTCAAACATTTTAATAGTGTTAACGTACGGAGAGTCAAGTGAGAGTTGAACATTCATTAGTTAAATTCAATCCTTTTTATTAGTGTTTAAGTATATAAATTCAAGTAAAGATCGACCATTATTTTACATATAGAAAATCAAGTAAGGGTTTCCAGATTATCAGTTGAAGGAAAACCTTTTAAACTTAGTGTTCATACAAGGAAAGTCAAGTAAGGATTGATCCTTGATCAGTTAGGGTCAAACTTTAGTTATTAGTGTTTATCTATGGAATGTCAAGAAAGCATAGATCGCTGATTATATAGAGTCAAAACATAGTTATTGTTAATAGAAAAATGTGCATTTATGCCCCTCAGTTCCTTTTTTTGCACATATACCCTCCAGTTTTTTGAAAGTGCATTTGTACACCTGGAGACATTTTGAAAGTGCATTTGTACCCGGGTGACATCTAGAAAATTGGTCAACTTTGGTCATTATCAGACTCAAAGGAAATGATTGTTTTGCCCCTAAAAATACCAAAAATTAGAAACAATTTTGGATTTTCACCCCATATCTTGAATCTGTTCGAGTAATCCAACTCAGATGAGGGAAATCCGCTGGAATTGGGGTTTGAAACGGGAACTAAATCTCACTTGCCCAAGTCGCGGATGAAGAGCTTTGAATCCTAGTCGACTATTTTTTAACTCAAAATTTTGACAAGGCATTTTTATATCGATGTTGATGAAGGGTGGGCCCCACTTCAGTTGAGGGTAAAATGGTCCTTATCTTTTCAAAAATGAAGTTGAGGTTATTTTGGTAATTTTAATATTTCCCAACACCGAAAAATAATAGGTCAACGTCGGACTCAGGCAGGAGGGTATGAGTTTTTATGTCACAGCTAATCCAGGGGTATATGTGAATTTTTGAAAAATTGGGGGTATATGTGCACCAACCAAGAAATTGGGGGGTATGAATGCATTTTACCCAAAAATATACTAGATAAAATCTGAGGTTGATGTTTCCATACTCCAAGCCCAAGTCCAAAAGTGAAATGGCATAACCATTTTTTCAGTGTGGTTGATAATGTTAATTTGGAGGAAAATGGAGAAGAGTTTTGAAAGGCGATGAAATATATGCCGAGGTTGTCAACTAAAGATCAAAAGAAAATAATTGTTTCTTCTTTCACGCTTCAACTTAATTATGATTATGAGTTTGGTATTCCTATTTTAGATCACGAGTAGAATGATCACATCGTTATGCGCTTATATATTTTTCATCAAACTTGACAGAAGTGCGTAGATGCAGTGGAGGAAATGATAAAGTTCCTTTGGAGCTCCAGTGGAGGAAATGATAAAGTTCAAGGTGGTGATGAGAAAAATGATTTTATGGATGAGAGTGATTCGGAGTAATGATGAATAAGCTAAAAAAATATTTTTTTAGAAAATACATGGTGCAAGAATCTATCAATGTATCACATGATGCTATTATAACTTATATACTAGTTGATCTTTATGGTCAAACATGGCATGAGAAATTTGACAAAAAAATAAGCCCCTTTGGCTGGGACAGAGGAGTATGTAACATTGTTACCATCTAAAAAATCATCGTAAGAGTTACTACGAATTCTCGGTCATCAATTATCCTGATTTGATGGCATTGGCTTTCTCAACCTTAAGCTCACCTTTAGCCGGGAAAACAAATCTTCAGTCAGATGGCTTCGTTTATGTAAATCCACCTGATGATTTAGCATTCAAAAATCCAAAATTTTTGGTACAAGATCACAATTGATTGGCTCATACAAAGTTGCAATTTGTATACATAGTGACTGCGAAGAGGAGGATTGAGAAAGGGTATACTGATTGACTTTGGATTCAAGCAATTGATGATGGCATCACCAAAGATTATCACACTAATGTATACGTGAATTAGAAAATGCAAGAAGCTTCAGAGTTTTGAATATGTAGTTGATAAATTAAGGTGTTTAAAACTGTCGAGTTAAATAAATTTTACAGGCAATAATAATTTTGTTTTTTAACTAGATTCGGAAATAAACTTACTTATCACACTTAAATAGCAAGAATACACGAGACTTTGATATTTTTCCCCTCTTTTACTAGCAAAAATGCATTTAATTGTTTTGAAATTAATTCTATAATATATATTTTGAAAAATTTGAGGGCACATAATAAATAGACATATAGGGGAGGGTTTCAATGACCTCTTTCAATCTCATCTTTACTTAAATTTATTTATTTAAAAGATAATAAAATGGCTTCTTTATGTCAACAATCAACGAGTTGCGCCATGAAGACTTGGACAGTGGTGAGGTGGAGGAGCGGCGTGGCATGAGCGGTAGAGTAGTGACAAGGTGGTGGAGCAGTGTGGCGTGAGCGGTAGAGCAGTGTCAAGGCGAGAGAGCGGTGTGGCATGAGCGGTGGAGCACTAACGAGGAGTAGCGACATAGTGTGACCGGTGGAGCGACAACATGGTGGAGAAGTAGTCTGTGAGCAGCAAAGAAGTGACGTGTGGTGAAGCTGCAGTGACGTAAGCATTGGGGCATCTTCTTCAAAGAAGAGAGATGAGCGAGTGGTGGAGCTGTGGGGCAGTCATATTGTGGAGAGACACGGTTTTTATTTTATTTTTTATTAAAGGAAATTTTTTGTGTTTTATTGAAGAAGATGGCTACATGTGCGTATATGTTAGGGTTTATAGGTTAGAGGTATTTGTGTCTTTTAGGCTGATTTCTTAGTTTGTTTATGAAAATAAGGAAAGAAATGAATATGAATATTAAATGATTGTTCTTTTCAAAAATATATAAGGAAAGGATTTCATTCAACAACTTGTATATTGGACTAATTTAACATTGACCCATTTTAATATTAATTATCTTTATTTGAATTAAAATAATAATAATATTGTTAATAGTGAAATTACAAAAGAGTTGATGTCATATTATTTTGTATAGATACTGTGTGATAATTTCTAAAACTATTTCCATTAACAATATGTAATACTGATAATGTTACACTTTGTATTCAAAGTATTTTAACTAAAATATTAAGGTATAATAATTTCTCTATTTATAAGATTTCAATTTGAATAATCTACACAAATAAAATTACGATATACTCCCTCCGTCCCACTAAAAATGGCATAAGTGCTTTATGCACTTTATCCAAGACACGTGTTCGGCAGTTAAT
>JAULKK010332648.1:0-20805 GCA_032355705.1 Rubia peregrina | reverse complement strand
CTCTGGATACAACGCTTGTACTAACTTAAGCATCGGAGTATTTACCCCCCGGACACCGGGGGCATTGTCTTGCAGGTCGGATGCACGACAAGGGATCACGACGAGAGGCTTCTAAGGGTGGAAACACATTCATCATCTATCAAGGGAAGATTAGTTTTAAAGGGCTTAAAATTAGTTTCACTACAACAAAAGTGAATGATGTCGGGGCGGGGATTTATATGGTTATTACAGGTGGATTGCAACAACACCAAGTGTATATTATATGGAAGAAATGGCTGGGGTACATTAGATCAAGAAAAGGTGAATATAATATTGTTCTAAGAGTGCTACTACTTCTTGGTTGCAGTAGTATAAAGCTACAATGCACTAAGGATGAAAAATTTGCAGCTGCTGCAATATTATTGAGCAAAGCCTTACATGGGAAGTTTGGAGGTTCTTGTATGCATTACAATCCAACCATAACAATGTCAAGAATTTGGGATAAAGCTGTGACAATATTTGAAGGTGGTACAAGCTTATTGAACATTTCTTGAAATTTAATCAATTTGGTTACGGGTGGCAATATTGACCCGTAATCCACGGGTCAAACGGGTTATTTATTTTTTAACCTAGATGGGTGTGAGTTGAATGGATAACGGGTCAAATGGGTAATGGTTTATTTGGGTAATTGGAAAAATATGGGTAGGACGGGTTAAGTTTACGGGTTGACCAAGAATTAATAAAATGGCCAGAGCCGTTGGCAGCCCCGCGGGTTTACCCGTTTCTATTTTAGTTTTAACCTGCAGGTCTGAGAATGGCACAATTAAAAGGAGAAGAAAATAGAGGTGGGAAGAAGTTCGGCAGATGGCGGAGGAAGCCCCAACGGAGAAGAAGCCCAAGGCCAGGAAGAAGCTCCACAAGGACAGCGGTGGTGCCTCCGACGACAAGAAAAACAGGAGGACGAAGAAGAGTGTGGAGCCTGGAGACCTACAAGATCTACATCTTCAAGTGGTTGAAGCAGGTCCACCCGAGTCCCGAAATCGGCATCTTCCGCTAGGCCATGGGAATCATGAACAACTTCATCAACAACAATCACCTCCCAGGAGATTCAGACAGCCTTCCGGCAAGCTCGCTAACCACGGCGTCTCCGGGGGTACCAAGACTCTAATCAAGTTTAGAGGTTCTCAGATCTGGATTGTACCTTTTCCCACAGTGAAATCTGGGTTTATATGGGATAGCATCCTCTTTTCGTTTTCGAGTAATGATGAATATGTTCACAAAAAAGAAGAAGGAAGAACTACTGTACCTTTTTTGTTCATTTCCATTTCCAAAAAGAAGAAGAAAAGTTCTTTATCGACGTTTTTTTTCCAATTTACTTCAATTTCCCAGTTTATCATGAGCAAATTTTTATCCCTTACAATTTTTTCCCATCTCCCAGCTTATATAGATATGAGTTAAATTTATGAGTAAATTTATAAAATAGCTAAAAATAACTTTTAAAAGAAAACTGAATTTTGAAAAAAATACATGTAAAATCTCAAGTTTATATGTTAACCCATATTGGTTTATATTTTAACCCATATGGGTTGAAATTCGCGGGTTTACCCATTTTTACCCGTAAGTTGAGTGATTTTCAACCCGCGGGTTGAGCGGGTTTTGATCCAACCCATTTTTAACCCACCATAAAATGGGTCATACCCATATTTCTTCATTACCCATATTACCCAACCCATATTTGACCCGTCCGTCCATTTGCCACCCCTAAATTTGGTTAAACGAATCTCTTCATTTTCAAGGTTGAGGACAAGCTTGATATTACAGGAGAGAAATTGTTATGAACCAAGCATAATGAGGTTTTTTTTACTTTGTGAACAAAGTAGCCGAAACGGGAAAGAACTGGAAGTTTGCAAAGTTCCATAACACACACCCCATTCGTTCTTCGTGTCATCTTTGATTCATTCAGTTAGGAGCGGTTACATCATCTTGTATAAATAGTTTGTTAGCTAAGTAGTTTAACATCTAAACAGTAGATCTTGATCACAATTGTGCTCTTTAGCAGTACCTTTCTTTCTTCTTTGTCATCTCAGATTCTTCTTCTCAGTTCGTTGAGCTACAAATTACTACTTTGTTCAGTTTAATCCTCTCGGTTGGTAACTGGGTGTTCTTATGATGGATGTAGGATTTTTAGGGTTGTTCACATTATTTGACTCAACTGACTAGTCCATTTTGACCGGTCCATTTGGGTCAGGTCGAATCAATGTCCCATTTGGATCAAATGGGTCAATTCAATTTGGGTTGGGTCAGGTCGGATATGGGCTGGATCGGATTTTTAACCCAAATTGACTAGTTTTTGACCCATTTGCATTTTGCCCCATTTTCCTGAGAACAAATCATTCATTAAAAAATTATTAAAAATAATAGTTAAATACAACATATCTACCATTAATTTACCTTATAATTTTTTTAACATTCTTGAAAAAACAAATTATTCATAAAGATAAAAATAATTTTGTAAAACTACTAATTAATAATATATTAATTAATCTATGAAATATATATTCTTAATTAGGTAAATAATTTTTAATAAAATTATATTTTTTAACTGAAATATTAATAGTACTATAACTAAGTAGAATGCAAATAATTTGTTTTTTCTATTAGGTGGATAATTTATAATTAAATAAATTAACATATTCTTATTCTAAATTATATGAAAATAAAATATATGTTTTATTATTTAAATAATAATACATGTAAAAATTAATCATTTTATATATAAATTATTAAAAATTTAATATTTTCTTATATAATTTGGCTCAATTTGTGATCCAGTTTGAGTCGATCCAAAACTATGAAATTTTGACCGGGACAACTTACCCACCCCGACTCGCGAGTCAACATAACAAACCCTGGATTTTTAATAAGAATTTTATGTTACTTTTGGTCTATGATGAGCAAAAGAGCGAGATGGACCCAAGTTGCTATTTGGGGGCAACGTGCTGGCTTAATTTTTTGAAGATTTTCCTGATATTTTTATTCTCGAATCTTGGTTAGTTTAGGTGCATCCTCAAATATTTGTGCAAGAATTTTATTGCAAGTGATTGTTCTGAAACATTTTAATCTTCAAATTTCTTATTGAAAGTTATTGTATGGAAAAAAAATAATGTTACCTTTCAAATTGGGTTTCGACTATTCAGTTGCTTATTCATCTCTTTTATAAGTGTAGATGTTTGAATCAATACAAAATATAGTTATATTCTCAAAGATAAAATAGTGTTTTTCTTGTATTTGATAAATACGGTTTCTTTTAATGATTTTGGAAAGTGTCTAAAAATTTCTGATCCAACCCCAATGTTTTCAACATAAGTGCTGATATAACTCTAGAAAAAAAAAGTGTTGACATAAACCTAAAATTATTTTTAGGTTCTGATGGTGAGGCCGACTTCAGGAGGGTAAAATCATCCAAAACTTTTGGAAAACTAAATTGGGGTATTTTGGTCATTTTGTATTTTTTCCTAAAACTATAGATCGCGACCGATATTGAGGGGTCATGCTAAATAAATATAAAAATATCAAGCTACTATAATTATTTCTAACATAAAGGTTTTATTTAATAATTTGTTTCTAGTTGCAATATAAGGACCACTGGAGATAAGTTTTAATTGACCCTTAGATGAAGCGAGTTTACAGGATGGATCTGTTGCACTTCAAACCCTTTTAGTCCTTTATACATATTTTTGAAATAGCATTCAATAAAATGAATGATAAAAGTCTAACAAGTTTAGATCTACTTCAAACCAAGGTGTGTATTCTTCTCAACTATTTCTCCTAGCAGTGTTCATGTCTATTTATTTTGCCATAGTTTTTTTTGTTTCAATCAGTACAAGAGATGAGGAAAATGTGGGAATGTGGATAAGCATAATGTTATGTGCGGGGGAGAGGGCGTTAAGGATGTACGATTAGATCATTTCCAAATTGAATTAGTATGTATTCCCTTGGTTGTGGCATGATTTTATCCCAAATTTGCACATAATATTCACATAACATTCTAATTATTCATCCGCCCCCAGAATTTCTACATAGACATCAAGCCGTACTCACAAGACGATATCAACACAACAAGAAGTTGCTTGGCTAGACATCTAGTACACGTCCGGTCAGCAGCTCTTGAAACTCCTAATGTACATGGTGGTATTAGGAACAACTACTTTTAGATGTCATGTATTGTGAAAAATAGAGATTACGTGATTTCTATTCCTAGCTATATATTTTTTTCTAGTGTATCGTCTTCTATTATTTTTTCCCATCACGGTAACTAATGCGATCAATTTATATCTTATTTTTAACACATTTAAAATATAATTTGTAATAGATTAGAAAGCTAATTGGAAGTGAATAGTAATTTTATCATCTAGAGGGTTAGGATGATGTCACATGTTTTTAATTCCTAATTTTTTTTATATATGAAGTTTTTGAAGATCATCTTGAAGACCTCCCATGATTGAGTCGGTTTTGAAGAGTTTGGTATTGAAGATATGACAAAATTTTGGAGAGAAGGCCACTTATCCCTCAAATGTTGGCAGAAGCTGGAGAGTTTTGTCTTCACAGACCGTGACATATAACACGGTCCTTGGAGAGGTGCATTTCACAGACCGTGATATATATGACGGTCCATGAAAATGGCCCAGAAACCCAACTTTTCATTTTTTTTATTTTTTATTTTTCTTGGACTATATAATTAAACCCTATCTTATCCATTGTGTAAAAGGAGTGAACCCTTTGATAAAAAAATCCTAGTTTTCTCCATTAATTCTTGACATTTATTATATAGTTTTCATGGGATTTGAATATTTTATTATAGGTTTTACATATGTAGGATAAAATCATCTTGGGAGAAATTGGTAAGAACTTCTAGCCCGATATTGTGAGAATTGGCTTATTATACTTTTTACAATTGAAGATCAATTGTATTTGTACATTGTTGTCTAATTAATGAATGATTAGCCTAGGGTGTACAACTAGTTTATATTTGTGAATTCATTACTTTCTACTCCCTCCGTCCCATCTAGAATTGCTGATTTTGTTTTGGCACAATATTTAAGAAAAGCTGAGTTGGCGGGGGTAAAGATGGAATTTTAGGTCCTGGGCCTCTGGCCAAGAGGGACTATGCTCAAGCTTTGGCTGCAGGACCATGGACTTTACTCCATCACGAAGGACGATGGCGGCACCGGAGGAGGTTAAAAATGGATGTCGGAGTCCCGATCTTATGTGCGGCTGCCATGTCGGAGAGCCTACCTCCCACCACAGACGCGTCGAGCCACTGTGCAAAAGTGGAGGTCGAGCCGCTGTGTGAAAACAGAGGTTCAGGACATGAAATTCTCGCCACATACGCCGTCGCTGTGCGGATGCAGAGGTCTGCACGCGCCGTCGCTATGCGTCGCCGTGCCCTGGACGTTGTGCACCGTCGCTGTGAGGCGTTGTGCGCCGCCACCGTCGGAGAGCTCGAAGGGAGTGGCCCAGGTCGCGATCTACCAGCTTTTCTCTGAATTGGAAATGGGGGAGAGGAGGGTTAAAATTGTACTTACACCTATCAAATTTTTACTATATTAGGAAAGATTGAAAATAAGCAATTTAGAGTGAGACAGATCAAAAAGGAAAGTAAGCAATTTAGAGTGGGACAGAGGGAGTATATATTAGGAAGAACCTAGATTTTCTCTCTCTTTTTGTTGATGTAGTTGTCATTAATTGATGAAAAATTGTAATTGGGGGTGACTACTGATTGTGATTGTCGATTGAAGAATTTTCTTATATTTATGATGAATTTGAATGTTTTTCCCTATCCAACAAATCACTTATAGCATGTAAGTCGATTCCTCGTAGTCTTTGTTAGAGAATATGAGTGTGTTATCTCTGTGTTTCTCACTTGTAGGACATTGGATTAGTCGTATTTCCCATTACTTATTTCTACCTCCCTGCTATTCTATGATGCCGATCTTCAAGAGTGGCTTGAGGGTAAGGGCTATTGTGTGGAACCAATAGTCCAATATAGCTATAGCTAAGGGGGAATTAGAGAAGTTTTCACTTGAAATCTGTTGACAAGCTCTCCACGATATGTGCTCAATGCATAGTAGTAGAATACAGACTTGATGATCGATTGATGGTCTAGAACTATAAATCAGTTGCATGCAAGACTCGTTGACCTCATATTCATATCATTTTTCGCAAGCTAATTTAGCGAGTTAAAATAATTGAAGTGGTTTTCAAAATCAAAAGACCCTTAGTTGTTACTACACACATTGAGTAACATCTATGTTACGCTTAATACTTGATTGATACCCATTTCTTTGTGTAGAGCCCTACCTGCTACTATCTACTCTCTAGTAGTTAGCCTCATTGGGTGTTTATAAATTTCAATTTTGAGAGGCACAGTGAAGATTTTCAAATAACATGTATTGTAACATAAAAAAAACTCATTTTGTGATTTGTAGCTAATTTCATTTGATTTATGAATGAAATAGATTATACAGAATAATTTCCAAAACAACATCCAAAGTTTGGTGGGTTAAACCTTCAATTTCGTAATTTAACCATGTTGTTGAATTATCTTCATATGTTTGAACACCAACTTTCATACACACTTCCAAGTACGGAATTGAATAAACCTAATGATGTCAATTTTCATAAAAATCCATGGTGAGAATAGAATTGTGTGAAAAAAACTTAACTCAATAGAGGATACAAATAACCTTCTTAATTAGAAACTAAACATAGGCTTTCAAATTCTGAACCGACACGAATCGACGTATCCAACTCGTGTCACTTTTGACTTCAGAAGTGATTAAGGGCTTTTTTCCAGGAGTACTTTTAAATGTGGGTTTTTCCCAACAGGATCACCTTAAAAAATTATTTAAAGGAGATTTCATAATGGCCTTTAAAAAATTATCTAAGGTATGGTAGGAGAAATCACTAGAAAAGTGACTTTTTTGGTTTGGTAGGACCGTATTTAATGCCCCACCTTACATTAATACATTCTTGAAGTACTCTAAGTGTAATTTTTTCTTTCTATTTAAAGGCAGTTTCAGAATTGCCTTTAAAAAATGATTGAAGGTAGGGTCGGAGAAGTCACTAACAAAGTGATTTTTTTGGTCCAGTGGGACTGCCTTTAATACCCCCACCTTACATTAATACATTCGTGAAGTTCTCTAAGCGTAATTTTTTTGTTCTAACATTGCATTTTTTACAGTTCTCTTGATTTAGGTGGGAAAGACCCGCACTAATGTAAGAGGGGCCTATTAAAGGCGGTTATACTGGATCATTAGATGCACTTTTAATGGTCTTGCCTTCCATCACCCATAAACGAAGGCGGTTTCGAGAACCACATTAAAAGTTGCCAACGAAGGCTGTTTATAGGGTGTAGAACCACCTTAAAATGTTTCTTAATTAGGAACTTGGAAACCTCTTCATTTCCGAGCTTGGAACATTTGACTTAGTTGTATTTAAGCTATTTGTCAAATCTTATTAAGTTTCTGGACAGGGCTCCCCTTTCCATTCCCTCACTGTAAATTTTTTGCTAACATTTTTTATTATTATTTTGGCATTCCTTTCTAAGTTCATAAACTCTATCCTGTATCATATGTCTGAATTTGGAAATTTAAATGTGCTATATGGAAATCACATTCCATTGGACAAAATACACTTCCAGACTCGAAAGTTATATCTGCTTTTGTGGTAAAAAAATATATTTCATTAATAGTCCTAGCACAAAAAAGCCCCCGATTCACAACCACGAATTTAACACAATACACGATAGTATCTTGCACCTTAGCAAAAATCCATAGATAACACTAACCAAAAGTAATCTGAAGATAGGAATATAAATTATTACAAATCTATTTTGAACATTCTAACCTTTATCCTTTATCTAACTTGTATTACTCTAGCAATATTTAGATTCTCTAGGGTTACTGATCGATTGAAAATTAAATGCCTAGCCAAATAATTCCTTGCATTGTTGATATCATGTTGCGATTATGGCTTCGAATCAGTTTGAAAAATCTGGTAATAAAAAGATAGTATCAAATATTGAGAAATATTAGTTAGAAAACTGACTAGAAACAAATATACACTTATCTTGTCAACTTTAAATTCATCTTTGCGGATTTATTGAATGTCCTCAGTCACGTATAACAGGACGTAATAGCCACACTCCCACGTTTGCACTTTTTCTTGTACTAATTTGAAAAACATAAAAATTTAAAAAGTTATGTCAAATAAGTATAGTTTATTGGAAAAAACATGTTGGTAGTCCACCTTGATTTCGACCACTTCTAACTAAGTTTTCATTGGTCACTAGTGTCCTTCATTGCAAATTTCAAAATCTCAACAAATGCATCCAACGGTTGGAAGTTCAGGGGATCCATCCAATACACCTGCTTATTTACATAGACAATCAAAATCAATCTCCAATAATCCCTGGGTATGGAATTTTAAATTATCATAGAAATTTTTGGAAATGATGTTGGTAGATGAATTGAACATTTTAAGAGCAATTTTTTTATGTATGGTGCAGTGGAAATATACCTATCCTCATGGCGTAGTCATTTGCGAATGTAGTTGATCCTCTTTTGTTTCATACAACCAATTTCTTGAATTTTCACCAGACACATATTTCCAATCAATCCCTTAGTTTGATTATAGGTAAACACATGTACTTTGAGAATAATAATTTAGTCATTAGTTGTAATAATTTTTAAACTAAATAATTTTTACTCTGGAATAAAATTGAGAAAATCACTCACAAGGTGTAGATCAACATCCTTGCTTGATTAACTTGCTTACGTCTCCGTAGGTCTTCAAAATCATTCCATAATGCAATAATTTCACATTTTCATTCAAATAAGCATTCATTTCCCAAGAATGCGCATGTTGAGTTTTGATCATATGCGGTTGAAGCCAATTATATAGCACCCGTACAGAGTAAAGTGAGTCTCGCAAGATGTGTGCTCTTGCAATTAGAGGTCTAACTTTAGTTGGTGTTGTTGTAACCGATTTGGGTGTTGCATTGATTGGTCTTGATGTTGTTGTCACCGACTTAGGTGATGAAGGCCGTGTTTTTTCCCAAGTGTTGGTCTTTCACAGGATCGGCACATATGAAAATAAGGAACATTCCCCTAGCAGGCCCAATTTTCTTGCATTCTCCATCCGAGATAGGCAAAAGAGCTCCCAGCACTAAAGGATTCTCCAAGGAAACCCTTGAAAGATTATCCCCAATAGGTACAAAATGATGATATTTCATCAACTCATGCAAAACTCCATGGAGTGTCCTACCGTCAATGTCTTGATCAATTTATGGTTCACACGGACATGATTTCTAAACCACCACCAAAATATTTGTTAAAAATCAAACCTCATTCTTAGGAAAATTTTGAAGAAAAGAAAATATGTACCTTTTTTCACTTACATGGATGGTATTGTCAAGGTTGTCGGGTTTGAAAAATTATCTCTCGATCCTCGGAGTTTGAAAATTTTCCTCTCTGTTGACCTCAACCTCTATGGGAAAATGTTATGAACCCCTTGATGGTGGTGTCCAATTGGGCGTCAAGTCCTCTAAATTTTCTGGAATTCCAAGCCCGGTGTGGTTGACCAATTTCGGTATTAGAATGTCTTGTTGCTTAATTTGCTTGTCCTGAAGTAGCACTTTATTTTTGCAAGTTTTGAATTCATGAGGGTTTCACACCATCGTTGGACTGTATAATGCCAAATGCCTCCCTTTGGGTCAAGAACGCAGCCACGCCCCTAGCATGGCCCGAGTGGTTGGCTTTTTCCATAGCTTTGTAAAGGATGTCGTGCTTATCAGTTGGAATGAATTTCCCGTACAATTGATCATCATTCAATTTTTCCTAAGTACAAAAAGAAAGTGAGTATTTTTTGTTAGTTTGTGATTAAGGAAATTGACTGCAAAAATAACAATAAATTCACCTAAACATTTACTTACCACTCCTTCACAAAAAAAAATTCTTCATCCTTGACATATACACCTTCTTTGTTTTGTTGGCCTTCTAGGAATAGACTGCACTTCTCAATGTCATCCACATTAATTGGTTGCACTGTAGTCCTTTCCTTATCTTCGGTCATCCAGCCCTCTATTGCAATTTTCACGTCTCGTTCAAGACGTTCTTTCACTAGTGCGATTGCCGCCAATGCATAACCCCCATTGCTCAAACGGTGAGGAATTACATTCTTTGCAGCAATCTATTATTTATCTTCCCTTGTACCCTAAGTTAGGATGTTAGATTAATGTCATCACTCTAGACATCTTAATCTAAGAACACTAATAATTTGAATATTTTTATACTAACATTATGACTATTCTCCAAGGTCCTTCTCTTGTGAATCTCCTAACTCTCTGGTTGAATGTGCGTATAAGTTAGCCACGAGCAATCACCTCTATTATTGCTAAATATTTATTCTCATGACAAAGTATATTTATGTTGATACCAACCCTTGGACATCATGAACGTAGCCTTCTTTCGTAAATCACCCATGTCCGGTGTTTCAATGTCAAATGACCTTAACAAAGATTTTAAAACACATAAAATGAATGATGGGGAGTATATTTAAAGATAAATGTTGAAGAAATATGAGGGAATACCAATTCCCTAAAGCTACCTTGCATTCCATCCACAATGTGTCATTGTATTCCTTTGGGACATCATGCTAACTACCATATTTGATGTCTACCCTTGTTCTACCAACCTTTGAAACCCAACTAGACCATTTAGCACATTGTGCCGACACACACTTGCCGAACGTTATTGAAAATCAACGATGTTATTTTCTAGCCATTCTACGTTCTAAGGTTTTACAATAAGTTTGGGTCATTCCCTCATCCCCAGATCCGTCATCCTCATCCATTCCATAGTCCGTTGTTGGGGGATTGACATTTCCGTAGAGTGAAACATCATCATGAGTCCTTTTCCTAGTTGATATTTTCTATGCTACATTCACAAATATACTAAAAATTAAGTACACCTAACTTCATTACATGCACTTATATTTAAATAATACCAAACATTTCATATATTATATTAGAAAACCACGAGAACAATATGTTGCACTTAATCGTAATCAAATCAAATGTACAATATAAGACTAATTAACCATGAAATTTTAAGCAAACCACCTAACTTCATTATAAGCACTTATAGTTAAGAATACCAAACATTCCATATATTAGAAAACCATGAGAATAATATTTTACACTTAACCGTAGTCAAATCAAATGTACAATATAATACTAATTAACCATTAAAGTTCAAGCAAAAAAACCTAGCACAACATAATCCCTAGCAAAGAACATATCATTTAATCACACTATTACATAGTTCAATTAATAAACCTAGTAACACTACAAGAAACATGATCTTTTACTTCGGTTCTACTAGATTTTTTACCTTAGTTTTTAGTCCAAAAATCGAGGTAAATACAGTTTTAGTAAAAAGTGTATTTTTACCTCGGTTTGGAACCGAGGTAAATAGTACTTTTTCCTCAGTTTTTAATTTTGTGAGCGACATCGGCTCAAGAAAGAAGGCCGACGAGAGGAGAGCAAATATGCGACCTCGTATTGAACGGCGTCAACATCCACATGCATGCGATGTCAATCATAACAAAAAGGTGGGCGATGAGAGAGGAAATATTGCGATGTCATAGACCATGTTAAGCGACATTGCGATGTACGGGGAACCCACATCGTGTGCCAGATGACATAGAACACTGACAAATACGGTGTCATTTTGAATGGTCGACGCCACCAAAAAATCAACGCCGTTATATGTAACATCGGTAAGGTGCCGTGTGGGGACAAGTTTGTGAGATGTCGTGCTTTAATCGGTTAGACATCATTTCTCGTAAAATATTATAATATTTAATATTTGATGACAAAAACAATCGTTCGTCGAGAGCCTTTACATCTTATTTAAAATGAAATAAATCATGAAATAACTAAACATCATACAACAATCAATTATTGTTCAATGAATTTGGGAAAGATTGACATGTTAAAATCAACAAAACTACAACATTTATTACCAATACATGTTACAATATAATAAAATACATAAGGTTGATATGAAATTGAAACTATAATTATATTGAACCTCCATTTTCTACATTGTACGACATTAAGACTATAAGGGGCAAATAGTGAAATGACAAGTCCATCCATCTAGCTACATGATGAACATCCATCGATAACTCTCTTTGTTCCTATTAAAACCAATATATGGGAAACAAAATTATGTTACAATTGGGCAGTACCCAGAAATACACATAATATAGTCATACGTAAATGACATTAATCTCAACATGGAAATATTAACTCATCTGATTAAAAGTGATGTCGCACTCATAAGAAATAAATGTTGTAAATACCGAGTAAAGTGAGACTTTGGATATTCACACACACACACACACACATATATATATATATATATTTCAACACTTTCTATACCTCTGCAATGTCATTCTATGTTCGGTACAGTGTAGTATGAATCAAGTTTGGGACCGACGTTGCACATTCATACCGTGTTCATCCCAATAAAGCCTTTTATTTCTCACTCTTTACAAACATGGAATTATATTGGAAACAAAAACAACATACAATATATAACATGTAAATAAATAATCATACTTCATGAAAATATTAAATATTTGATAAATAAGGGAAAAACCATGTAGGACGTGTGGTAAAAAAATTGCTAAATTAACATGGAATGGATGGAAAACTACGCCAATGAATTTGAACCTAGAGATGCTCCATCCTTGGATACTTATGGATGTTTGAGAGAAGCAATTTGATTGAGCCCTATCATTGTTGAAATGGTGTGAATGGATAAGATGGTGTGGATTTGGGTTTATAGGATTTTTTTTGGAGATGAGAAATGGATGTTAGTGCTGAATATTATTGACATGAAATAGGGCTGGGGAAATTTTGCTACCAATTTTTGGCTGGAATTTTTGGTTCCCGCTGGAAATTTAGATTGATCGACGTAGGTCGATCTTTGGTTCTAGTTTCGTTCTGTGCGAAAAAATTCAGACATTGCACATCAGGGTCATAGTCTAATTTCCAAAAAAGTGTCGTAAACTACTACGATTTAAGAGTGCGGCCCCTTCTGTCAACTCGTTTATTCCCAAATCGGAAAATTGTTGTCAAAATTTAAAATAATGTTACCTCCAATTTTGCATTTCAACTTCTCCCACTTCATTGGAGGGACCTGGCTGCAAAAATTTAAAAATCACTAGTAGTCCCAAACTCGATTCTGATCATATTGAAAAGGAACTTCCTCATCCATGGTCAAACTCATAATAACCAAGAGTAATAAAGAAAATGATATAGTTCCACATAGAATTCAACAAGTTCTTACAATTGACCCTCGTATAATTTTAATTAGTCATCTACAATTTAATCTAGACCCATGTACTAGCGCTTTTTAGAAATTGACGGACAAAATTTTATTACTATTTTTTGTTTCATAAAAAATAAAGATTATGAAATTTTAGGTGAATCTATGCTATGTAAATTATCATTCTCATAATGCTTATCGTAAGGGTATTAATGGAATACTAAAAACAAAAGGGTGGCAAATTATCCTGGTTCGCGTCCCTCTTAAACAGTACACATAATTTTCATATGAAACATTTGTCGTTTTATCACATCGAGCTATAGTGTACTTTGTTGGAGGGACCTAAGTCTAAAAAAGAAACATAATTCCCCTCCTCTGAACCGATGGATTATCAACCTTATTATACACGTAGCAGGATCCAATTTTTTTTGTAACTCCAATAAATTTATTATTTATTTTATCACCCAAAAATTTTCTCATATTAATTAATTTGGTAATTAAATTGTATGTGTCATTTTTTGGGCTATTCGGCCCACAATCCAATTCGCTACGTCGCTAAAGTATTGAAATATTTTCAGTAACGATGAAATGTTAATGCAACATCAGGCATTTGTGGTTTCAGTTCTACACTGACCAGCCTTAAAGATATTTTTGGGTTGAGTCGTTTGTTTAATTAATCCCAGTCATAATTACATGCGATGTCTCTTATGCGCCGGTCTACCCTCGGTTTTCTCAATTAGGTTTGTGACTTTGACTATTGTCAGTTTGATTCCGTCAGGTCTAGAATATATAAATTGCGACGTCTCACTTTATTTTCTGTACGTGTCTTTCTATGCTACATATAATGCAACTTTGCACATCTGTTTAAACGACCGTCTTTCTCGTTGGGTATATAAATTTCCCACCACGAAACCCTTTCGCTTTCCCAGCCGATGACGTTGAACCAAAATCTCCCAACTGAAAATAACGGTCAGAAAAGCTTCAAATCTCAACACAAAGGACAACGCAAAATTGCCTTCTTATATATATTGGGTTCAACAAAGTACATTGCTGGATTTTGTGGCTAGGGAAAAGTAGCAAACCCCAACTAAGGTAAGGATTTTCCACAAATATTTGTTCTTATATTTCTTTACAAGTTATTGGCTAGGGCTAGGGTTTAGGGAAATGTTATGGAACTTATTATTGCTACTTATTAAAGTAATGTTACTTCTTTGTGTTGTTATATATCAGTTGAGATTATATTTTAGGATCATTCGTGTTCCCGTCGCACAATATTTCAACTTAATCGATTTTCCATGCGACATCGCACATTCATGCACATGAATCTTCAATTTTGCATGGAGAACATCGGTCTAGACAAAGTGTCTGCGGCGTGCATGCAAAATTTACCAAAATCCATTGCCTTCATTAGGGTTTTGACTGTTGCACTAAATGTTTTTATTTTCCTTGTTTCTCAGATGGCTCGAATGAAGCAGGCAGCCAAGAGGTCAAGGGAAACTACCACATGAGTGGGTTCATCTCTCACAAAGAATTTAAAAACAATGGCCACCCCTCATTCACCAACATGGGAGAGCATATGCTTCGTCGATGAAGAGGCAGAGAAGTGTTTTGAAATGATCCGGGGCCGAAGGATAAAGGAGTTCAGGGTGATGAAGCCCGAGGACGTGGCGGGAATCCACCTCGATGTTTTCCTTAAACTCTTTAAATATCCAGGAACAGATGGTTTGATATACCTGGACAGACTGGCGTATGATACAGAGGTCAAGGAGTTCTACACCAATTTCACTTAGAAATTACGAACATCTACAGTACAAGATTGAACGGGATGTATGTGGAAATGATAACGGAGTTCACCAATCAAGTGATTAGGTGCACTCTCGGTGGGAGGATCAGGCTGAGGTTGACCCTCTACAACTGTTCTGTCAGGACAGTTAGCCTCCATGGGTTGACGAGAATGACCCATCAGGGGGGCGCTTGACCCCAATCGAATGATGGAGAAGTACTTCAAAATTGAATTGGGGAATGACCTTATCCAAGATTGATGTCCTCGATCTTTAAGATAGAATGATATACAATATAATTGTACAAATAGTAATCATGGATGGATATCGTTCGGATTTCACGATCAACGGAGACATCATGTACTGCCACCTTGCAGAGAAGAAAGTAGTCGACCCAGGGTACACCATCATCTAGGAGATGCACCAAGTGGCCCTCACCCCAAAGAGTCAGACACTCCACTAAAGCAACGTCATCATTACCATTATCGAGAAGAAGAAGGTTCCCATCAAATCATAAGATCCAGCCTAAGAACTACGATGCAAACTACTTCGGGCAGAGACATTGGCATTGGGAGGCGAGGATGTGGATAGATCGCAATGTCCCCAATGGAAATATGGATGTGTCTCCCACACCCGGGCCCGGGGTGTATCCATTGGCTTTCACAGCAGTGGATCCTGCCCCAACCAGTACTCTTGCTCCGCGATTCGGTATGAAATTTTTTAAGTTTTATGGTTATTCCCAAGTTTCTAGTATTTAAATTTTATAATTTAAATTATTTAAAATTATTTTTCCCCAAAGGAGTTAAACGTAGTGTCTGGGGCATCCTCTTCAAGCACGTGGCCGAGACCAAGGCCCTAGCGTAGCACATTGACCACGTGTGTAAGATTATGGAAGAATTGGTGGGGCTGAAATATATGATTGTCGGTGCGATCAATGTACATAGAGATGAGGGGCCAGGGGATGACGAGGATGGCCAGGAAACCATAAATGATGAAAAAGGGTCTAGCATCGCCGATACCAAGTTAGCCACGGAAATTTGGAGGCTAATTCTCAAGATGATAGAAATAGTTCTTCGGCAGACGATGTTTTCCCACCCTTGTCACCAACTCATTTATTTCCATGGATGTTAGTTTTTTGTACGGGATGATGAATCTTTTTTTGGATTTTATTGGGATATTTTGTCTTTTGTTTGATTTGTAATTTGATGGGATATTTTCTAGATATTGTATGGTATAATTATGTGTTTTAGATTACCTAGCTTTAGTCTTACCAATTAAGTTTGATTAAGTTTGGCTGTTGTGAGCTTGGAATGGGATCTTTAGATGGTACATTTTAATTTTTTGTTGTATTGGTTAACTATTGTTGATTTATTAGGTATGATGGAGCAGTGTGACTTTTCACTTCATTCACACATATGATGTTGAGTTTACCGACTAACCTACGACATCACATGAATTAATTGATTTAATTTTACTTAGGCACTGGTCTGGACCAAGGTGCATGCACTACATCGCGTGAGGGAACAAGAGGTATCACCTCTAAGTCGAGAGGAATTTGATCCAACCGACCAATAGTGGGAAGTCGATCATCTCATGATTGAATATTATTACTAGGCTCTACCCATGTTACCGACGTCAAAGCTACGTCGGTTATACTTTTTACTTTGAATTTGACAAATATTTACCACGGTTATCAAAGAACCACGGTAACAAAACTTAATATTTATCTCAGTTTTTTAACTGAGGTAAAAATATTTACTTTAAAAAATAACCAAGGTTAAAGAAAATTTACCTCGGTTATTTACCTAAGCAAAAAATAAGATAAAAGGGGTGAAGTAATAGATCAAATTTCCTATAGTGTAATATAAATTGTATTTCCTACAGTAATAGAATTTGTATTGTTGCTCCCATTCCTACAACTACGCTAAAAAAATGGTAGATAGTGGAAAGATCGGGGTCATCAACAGAGATATTGGGTATGTAAGAATAAACTAAACACTTCCACGATCAGGTCATCAATTCGATCATGCATCAAGAATAATCAGTGTTGATTAAACAGGCATGGGGGGGGGTTTGCTAACAACTACTAACATTTAATTAACACAAGAGTAAATTATGTAAACTAGTACTCGAGGAGTATTTGCGCAACATGAGCCATGTTGTTTGTATCCTCGATTCCTTCATATACAAGAACTACAAACATATTTTAGTGATTGTGACATGTGGTGTGGTCGAT
The DNA here is from genome assembly GCA_032355705.1 of Rubia peregrina. Taxonomy (NCBI): domain Eukaryota; kingdom Viridiplantae; phylum Streptophyta; class Magnoliopsida; order Gentianales; family Rubiaceae; genus Rubia; species Rubia peregrina. Next base: position 3,409 of record JAULKK010332648.1, on the reverse strand, counting down.
GGTCTACACTTCCACATGCCAGTCACGTAGGGTGCGCATGTAATCTTCCATCGGCACCGCCTCCATGATTAGGGGAGTGTAAAAACTACCATGCCTGATGTGCAGATCTTAATCTCCTTCATGCTATTATGTCTCGGGCACTATACCATGAATGCTTGTCCGTAGGCCTAAAAAGATAAAGGGGGTGAAGGCCCTTATCGATGGCTCTAGGGTTGCAAAGCTAACCCTAGTTTGCTACTCTGGCTATCTCTATCTGTAACCCTTCAGACCAACTCACCGGCTAACTAGTATATGGTCGATCTTAAGGTTGACTCGAAAACCAACGTGTACACACCCACACGATTTACCCCAAGCATATCTAGGTTTCCTTCCCTGGGGATATCAATAATTGCAAAAACATAAATTTAGGCTACGATGTGTGCCAATATTAGTGTAAAAATCATGCAATTAATAAGAATATGAAGAACAAGCCAACATAATAATCACAAACTCATAGAAATATGGAGATCTAAGGAATCTCACAAAACAAACATTAATTCATGAATACAAACACAATCCCCAAGAAAGTAAACTATTCCCTAAACATTGAACCCAAGTATTTCATTGAATTTTAACACTTCAAGGAAAAAAGAATTGAAAAGATCCTAGAGAGAAAGAATAGAACTTTCTCTCTCTAATCGACTCTTGAAGTAAAAAAATAAACGTAAACTTAAACCCTAGAGACATGGATCCATATATATAGTAGTAGGGAATTGGCCTTGAAAAAAAAAGCCCAAAATAGGCCTAGAAGCCAAAATTTTGTGTGGCCAATGGAAAACAGCGATTGCAATGCAAGGTCATGCTAGCGCAGACTGTATAGACTGTCACGACCGTCAGCTGGTGTCATATTTTGAACTTCTTATTTAAGCTCTCCATGTCGTTTGGTGTGGCCCGTAGGTTGGAATGCCTTTTTGCTCAGTTGAACAGTGCGGTCCTTGTCATTTTTCAGACCCCGTGGGATGGTCTTCACTTTTGGAACTTGAAACAGCATAGACCGTGTGAAACGGAACGAACCGTGTGAAAAGGCACGAACTGTGTGAAATGGCAAGGTCTATGCCCATACCCAGTCGTTTTGAGTGAGTTTAGGGAACGAATGACACGACCTACACGGACCTGCACGACCCTTGAGGGTTGTTCCATATCCCATGTATGCTGGCAAGGGTCATGCTAGCCACTCCTGACACGGGCCGTCAAACCTTGGTTGGGCTCGTCCAAAGCCTAGTATCGGCCGGTTGGCATTGTCTTCTGTTCTTGAACTTTAATTCTACATTTTTCTGCCGAATTCCATCTACTACCATACATTTAGGTCCGTGGACTTTAATCTACAACCATTCTCGCGAATGGACTTAAATATCTTCTAACATTCTTGTGAATGACCTTCAAATATCTTCTACCATTTTTGCATATGTCCTTCTACAAAATTATGTAAAACTACTCATGAGCAACTTATTTGTGGATCACAAAGGAGAATCTACGTGTTCGTGAATACAAAGTGTCCAATAACTTCAATTAAGTCTACAAACCCGGGATTTATACAGAAAACCAATAATGGTTGTCTAAACCCTTTATCGTGTAAACCTAAATAAAACTGACAATCAACCAAACAAAACATGATAATAAATATATCGAATGCATTGGTTAACGCATGCATAAAGGTGCACATCAATCCCCCATACTTAAACCTTTACTCGTCCTCGAGTTCATAAAAATGAGAAAAGATCTAGGAGGAATGTATCATGCAAAGATAAGTTAAACAATACAGTAAACTTATTCCTAAGCTACCCTAGCTCCCCCAAAGATATAAGAATCTCGCAACTCTCATTCTCCCTAAAGATGCTAAAGTAACCTATCCACCAAAAATACAAAAAGAAAAAGGGAAGAAGGGCAAAGTATAAAGATAAGTGCTACTAGTGTACTCCGCCGAAGAAGCCGCCAAGACAATCCAAGGGATGTTGATGTAGAAATCGCCAAAGATGTTCTAATTTTTAGTTTATGATTTATCTCATTTTTCCTAAGTGCCCCTTTGGGTTTTCAATCTAGCATTTACACATGTGGAGCTCAATTCTCACTTTTTTAAACACGGTTTCTCATTTTTGCCTAGGTTTTCTAGTCTAGCCGGGCCTAGCCCCTTATTTTTGCCTAGGTTTTTCGACCTATCTAGGCTTTCTTTTCATTTTTCCTAAGTTTCCCTTTAGGGTTTCTAACTTAGCCGGGTATATTCATATATATGTTTCAAAATTTTCAATTTTTTTGTGTAGCACAAAATACCTCAAAAGTAGGCTTCATACTACCTGAACATCATTAAAAAACAGTTTACACCACCAAAATGCTCATCCCAAAACATTCCCACAAAAAACTACAAAAAGGTAGCACCCTAAATATTACACCACCAAAAACTCTCCCGACTTCCCAAAACCAATGATAATACCAAAACAAAGCAACACCAAAAACACATAGGAATCCCTAGATAAAAAGTCCTAAGTGTTTCACTACTCCCCCCCCCCCCCACTTGAAATTTGCATTTTCCTCAATGCAATGAAAAGATAGAAATCATAAGTGAGGAATAGAAAAGTAGCAGAACTCGCTTATTTGAGCCCGAAGGGTTCTCCCTCAAATGTCTTGTCTCGCGCCTTCTCATTCTCTCTTCAATCCTCATGTTTTCCCTCTCAATCAGAATAACGTCCCAAAAACCATTGAACCTTGAGCTATGGAGTCTCTCGATCGATTTCTCGATGTCCTATTCTTGGACATCCGCCATCTCATCCACAATAGCAAACTCCCCTTTCACTTTCCGCTCGATGAAGTATAACATAGACCCCGAAACTTGCATGCTGTCCTCCATAGAGTTTAGCCTAGTATTGCACTTGTCCAATTGTACACTCATTCCGCCTTTTGCGTGACTAATCTCCTACACAAGTTGAGTAGAACTCGCAAGTTGTTCCTGAAAAATGCAGGATTGGTCGAGGAAGTCTGAGGTAGGTGAGTGCGACTAGGTGGTGCCCTGGATGGAGTCTTACTTTCCTCCTCTTCAATGTCTATGTCCAATATTGATAAGACTTTACAGAAGTCCTTCTCAAACTAAAGATTGAGTGCTAGGAACAAATCCTCCAATATAGTGTATTGGTTGATAACACTGCGCTTCGGCTATGGAAGGATCATAAAATTGTAGATTGTGGAACCACCGTACAACCACACACATTGATTATCTGAGGTTGTGGTAGCTACCATATAAGCCCTCACAAACTTATCCGTAGTGTAACTTGTCCCAGATCGACCTAAGTTAACCAATGCAAAATGGAGAAGGAACCGGATGGCCCAAGTGTTAGGCTAAGAGTCTAACCATGCCACCCATCGATATTTTTCCACCTTC
>JAULKK010332630.1:0-10836 GCA_032355705.1 Rubia peregrina | reverse complement strand
CCGGACCACCGCCAAAAGATTATATTGACACTTATGTCAAGTAGGTAGGGTTATAAAAGTATTTTCCCCTTAAAATAAACATAACGGAAAGAAGTGAAAATTGAAGAAAAGTTTAAAAAACAAATTGGGAGAAAAGATGAATGGCTACGACACGGTTTGAGAGAGGTGAAAGGTGATTTTTGGCACATCACTACTTTATTTTAATCTTGTGTGTAAGAAAAAAAATCATAGCCCCTCGTTTAATGTTCCCAAGTCATGGTTATGGGAAAAAGAAAGAAACATCTCCTCCCTATATCTCAGCTCTATTTACACTTTTTAAAAATATATATTTGAACTTCCCAATTTTATTTACACTCCTTTCATATTATGAAATATTTATAGTCAAATGACGTTTTCGTTTTTGTGTCTTTCCAACATCACAAAACCCTTATCACTATAAAATTCCCAAATTCCTTCGTTCCCAACTTCCCCCAACTTTCTATCGTCACCGCCCCTCCGTTGCAACCTCTGCCATTACCTCACACCGTTTTCCACTTTTTCTATTTTCCACCTTCAACAAATCCATCACCACAATCCATTTCCCAATCCCCCCTCCAAAGAAGTTTATCAAAATCCTAATACTCCCTCTGTTGAGCCATTTCTGCACACTTTTCTTTTTAGGTGTCCCAAGCAAATCTGCACACTTCCCATATTTAGAAATTTTCTCGGTATCATAAGACAAAAATACCCTTAAAATAACTAAAAACTACTCAAAAGCCTAAACATAAACTCACCTACCCTCACCTCCTTTCATTTTCTCTCACGACTCTCTTTTCTCTCTTCAGATCTCTGACTCACATCCTCACTCTCTCCGCCCAATTCTTCAGCCACCGGAGGGTGGCGCTCCGGCTTCTTCACAATGGCACTCTTCTGCGTACAACTCCTCTATGGTGGCGCTACTCCGCGGACGGCTCCTCTATTACCCTCTCTATCGACCCTCTCCGTCGTGTCGACCAGCTCCTCCACTGCCCTCTTCGTTGACCTTCTCCGTCACGTCTTGCCAAGTTTCCATTGACCGTTTCCTTGTCTCAGGCAATCCGGATTGTCTTAGATCTGGAGCAGGTTTCTTGCGAGAATAATACAGCTTCCCTTTGCGAGAATAATACAACTTCCCCATAGTTGGCGAGAATAAATAGGGGGAACATGTTTTTCTTGCACCGGAGAGGGCTGCTGGAGAGGTGGAGAACAAAGGGCTAGTGGAAGTGGCGGTGTAGAGACGGAGACACCAGCTGATGAGGCGGAGAACAAAGGTTTGAGATAGAGGCGAGAACAGAGATCTGGGACAGAGATGGGGGGATTTTGGACATTTCACACCCTCCAAATTAAAACCAGACATTTCTCTCTCTGCAGAAATGGTCGGGACAGAGGGAGTATGCAACTCTCTCAAATTACAGCTCCGACGATGATCTCCACTCCCAAGGTCGGCTCCTCTCATGAATCCACCAAAGCCTAATTTATACTTGAAGAAGTAATATATGTTCACTAGAAGGATCCACCAAAGCCTAATCCACTAGAAAGGTTGACTCAATGTTGTCTCACCAAAACCGACTAATAATATATGGGAAGAAATTGAGAACATTTTAATATAACATGCAAACGTTTATTTTTTAAAAAAAATGATCAAAACCTGTAATTTCACCTAAAAGTGAGTACCAAATATGTCATTTCCTCAATTGTGAAATGAAAACTATCTAACATACAAACATAACTAAAGAGATAAAAGATGATTCTAAGGAGACTTGGGAGCATTTGCTTCACATGTTTAGCTATTCATTGATCCTAGATTTATGTTCAAATTCTAAAAGTAAATTCTACTGCATTTCCTTGATCACACATTGTGGAGAGATTGTATTTCTGAGACTAACCCACGGTCACTTACGGTAACCTACACCCCACATCATCTCTCACCTCCCCGGTATAGTTAGGGGTGCCAGAATCCCGGAAACCACCTCCTAGCCCTTACCCCACGGTTAGGCTGTCAATAGATTAACTTCAGGAATATCATTAAACACCGGGACCCAACGTGAACACCCATTCTAGCCAAAACTTATGCGTTTTAGACATTAGTTTCTTAATGATGCCCTATAAACCCCGTGTTCACCCTCGAGAGTCTTAGTGGCTACGCAGCTCAAAGATATGACCTTAAAAACTAGTCTTAACCTAGATGCAATTGAGTCCTAAAGATAATCATAGCGTAGGTGTCACTCCTATCCGCAACCTCAAATCGGTAGTGAAGATTCATTATATTCCATCATTAGGTCTAATCCAATCAAATTAATCAACAATCATGCTTAGTTTTCACTCCTAAACACAATCTTAACATCAATCAATGACCAAACCAATAAAAATATAAATTCTTCTGGGTTTATTCTCAAGCCTATAAATAAATCATGGTATAATAGTAATTAGTTGTCATCCTAACCTTAATAATGCAATAAGTATAAGCATTAAACACAAGCATTTTTTATAATTAAAGGAAATGGGTAAAAGGAATCCAAAATCTCCCAATCTTTAGCTAAACATGCTTAACAAATATATCCAAGCACTAATTTATCCTAATCTAGCAAAACCCATAACAAATCATACACTAAGCATGATTTAAAATCAATAATGAAGAACATTCAATGTTCAAACTTGTTTTTAACCTAGAAGTTCGATCCAGGCTTTTAGAGGTGGGAAAAGAGAGAATTTTAAATGCAACTGTTAAACCTTAGTCAACAAGGTGGTCGCGTACTGTGCACTATTGCATGGTCTGCGACCTGGATTTTATCTAGGCTCTTAGGTCTTGGTCTGAGTGTTGTGGACTGTGCATAAGCAGGCTGGAAGCTTGTCTTCTGGTCTATGTGACTCTTCTAAGTTTCGTGGACCGTTCAATAATGCACGGTCAGTGACCTGGGACCGCTCCTATAGCTTGGCCATGGACTGATGGTTATAGACCATGCAGCTGTGCGCAGACTGCAACCGAAGATCTTCTTCTTCAACTTGCTTCTATTTTCTTCTTCTCTTCCCTTCTACTTCAAGTTATCCTTTACCACTCTGAAAGTGACATTCTTTCTTCTACCACTCTTGCGAGTGCCCTTCTTCTGATGATTTGATCTTTGCTTTCTATCAAAACTTTAATTCTTGACTCGATCATGGGGCAATTACCTAACAAATCAAATACTTTGACAAAATAGAGGAATTAGGGTGTAAAACCATACAAGTTGATTCTAATCCCCTAGTTGGTAAATATTGAATCTCCTAACTGAAACCAACATTCTACTAAAATAAGTTATATCAAATATGCTAAAATAACAATATGAGACGGTCTCATCACCTTCACACGTCTTAAAAAGTAACTTGCTCACTCTCTTCTATAATCCCTAATCCTTTTGCATTTTGGTCTTAAAAAGTAACTTGCACACTCTCTTCTCTAATCCTTTTGCATTTTGGGATGTACTCTAAATAGTTGCCTTCACCCAATTCAGCTCCCGTTACCAATCCCTTTCATTTTCCTTTACTTAATTATTTATTCATCCATAGATTTTATTCAATAAAAAATTACGCAATATCAGACATTCTCACACACAAAGATGTGTGGTCCCAAAATGACAAATCTTCATATCCAAACTCTATCTGATGATGATGCTCGAACTTTCATATTATCATTCAAGAAATCCCTCCTTAGATTGTTTGCACTACCACATATACCCTCTTTAGTACCGGTTTTTTGGCACTGATTTTTGAAAATCGGTGTCCCATCTTAATTAGCACCAGTTTTTTCAAATCTAGCACCGATTTTTAAAAATTGGAGCTAAAATAGCACCAATTTGTGAAAAATCGATGCTACATTTGTAAAATCGGTGATAAAATGTCACCGATTTTTTTAGAAACCGGTGCTATGGAAAATCGGTGTTAAACCTAACACCGGTTTATATGAAAACCGGTGCCATAATCAATTTTTTTTGGAAGTGGCACCGGTTTACTAGGCACCGGTGCTAGAGAAGAATTGACACCGTTTTTTGACACTATTCACATAAACTTGTGCTAAATGTTACATTAAATGCTCCCAACTACCACACGAAAATAAAATCTAATTTTTTAGCTCTCTTCTCTCTTCATTCATGGTGGGTTTTTGTGGAAGGTGAGTTTCATCCCAAGTCACAAAGACCCATGAATGTAAGTTTTCCTTTACTTTTGTTAATTTCATTAAAATTGTAATGGTTGCAACCATTAATGCATGCATGGGGAGAGTTTAGTTATATTTCTTAATGATTTCTATGCTTGGATAGAGTTTTTATCATGTTGTGGGCGTGTGAACATGGTTATCTTTATATTGGTAGATGACACATATATATCTCCCAAGAACATGGTTGTCTTTGTAGCTAGTCATAGCAAATTGATTGTATTAATTTTATAATGTGTGGATATTGAATTATGGATTGTATTTTTTTTAATATTATCACATCTAGATACAATGGATCGAGAATATATTCTTGCACGGAGAACGAAAATGCTTAATTGTCCAAGTGAAAGTAGATGGAGTGGTGAATATATTGGTTTGTAGATTCGTTTCTTGATTATGCATACGGTAGGGAGGAGAGGATACTTTGTCCATGCAAGCGATGTTTGTGTCGAGAAAGGTTGGATGAACGTGGGGTTGTTATATTTCACTTGTTGAAGAAAGGATTTGATAGAGGTTACATTGTTTGGACATTTCATGGGGAGGTAGAGCAACAACGTAAGGTTGGTGGGTTTGACGACAAGGATGGAAACAATTGTACCGTTGATGCTATGTTCGATGACATTGTAAGAGATTTTAAGGGGAAGCCCGAATTATTGAGTACTTTCCTAGAGGAAAAAGGGAAGCCATTATATCCGGGATGTAAAAGTAAGGATACCATAATATCCTTTTTATGGAGGTTTTCCAATTTAAATGCTACAAGTGGTTGGAGTGATACAAATGTGAATTCACTCCTAAATCTTCTGAAGGATAAGTTTCCGGATAAGAATGGAATACCGATTTTTTATGAGGCGAAGAAAATATCGTGTCCTCTTGGTTTGGAATGTAAGAAAATACACGCATGTTCTAATGATTGTGTGTTGTATGACAGTGATTTTAATGATGCGGTTGAATGTCATGTGTGCAAACGTTCAAGGTATAAGGGTGTGAAGAGTGATGTTGATGTGTGTTTGGCTAAGAGGAAGAACAAGGTCCCGTTGAAGTGTATGTGGTATCTTCCTATAATTCCAAGGTTGAAGAGGTTATTTTGCAAATTCAAATGATGCGGAGAACTTGAGGTGGCATGCAAAGCGGGAAATACCAAAAGATGAGAAGATAAGACATCCTGCAGACGGTAAACAATAGATTTTTTTGACATAAGGTATCCTACATTTGGTTTGGAAGTTAGAAATTTACGCCTTGCTTTCTGTACTGATGGGATGAACCCATTTGGAAATATGTCATCAAAACATAGTTCTTGGCCCGTGATGTTGGTTATACATAATTTGCCCCCATATTTGTGCATGAAACAGAAATATGTTATGATGCTTGCACTAATCTCAGTTCCAGAAAGCCTGAGAATGTCATTGATGTGTGCATGCGACCTTTGATTGATGATTTGAAGGTGTTGTGGGAAGTAAATGGGGTGACGGTATTTGATGGCCATATGAATGTGGAGTTTCAATTGCGTGCCATACTTTTTTGCCCGATTAATGATTTCCCAGCGTATGAAAATTTGTCGGGGTATGTTGCGAAGGGGCAAAACATGTCCTATTTGTGAGGAGAAGACAAAATTCAAACAGCTAAGCCCATGGAAAGAAGATAGTGTATCTCAGGCATAGAAAACGACTTCAAGGAAAACATAAATACCAGGATGATGTGGTCAACTTTGTTGGGGAGAAAGAACGAAGGAAATACCCCACATCACTTACCGGTGTGCAGATTCATATTAAGGTAAAAAAATTGAAAGTAGTATTAGGAAAGCACAAAGGCAAAGGAAAAATGCAACGTGATGGTCCATGGAAGAATAGGTATATTTTTTTTATATTTACCGTACTGGGAGCATCTTGAGGTTATGTATTGTTTGGACGTGATGCATATTGATAAAAATGTTTGTGAAAGTATGATAGGCACTCTGCTGAATATTCCGTGAAAGACGAAAGATAGTTTGAATGCATGGATAGACTTGGTTGAATTGGGAATCAGAAGTGTCCTTGCTCCAGAGATGAAGGGAAAGATGACTTACTTACCCCCTGCACCTTGTACATTGTCGAAGGAGGAGATAACCTCTATTTTTGATTGTTTGAAATCAGTGAAAGTCCCTATCGGTTATTCGTCGAACATTAGTTGGGCAGTTGATTGTATGAGAAGTGGGTTGAAATCACATGATTGTCATGTTTTGATGTAGCAACTGTTACCTGTTGCTATTCGTGCAGTTTTGGAGGCTGATGTAAGGTACTCGATCACTAGACTTTGTTTTTTCTTTGGATCCATATGTCTGAAGTCTATTAACCGCCACCAATTGGATGTCCTGTAAAAAGAGGTTGTTGTTGTACTGTGCAAGTTGGAAATGTATTTCCCTCCAGTTTTTACTTGGTTGTTCATTTAGTACGGGAGATAAAGATATGTAGCCTAGTTGGTACGCATTTGATGTATCCTTTTGAGCGTCACATGAAAGTATTCAAGGGATATTTGAAGTGTATGAGTCGGCCAGATGCTAGTATTGTAGAGAGATATGTTACTGAATAATTAATTGAATTTTTCTCTAGTTATTTGGAGAAATGTGTTAGTTTTGGGGTGCAAAAGAATCGACATGTTGGACGGCGGGTGGGTAAACAAATGTGTAGGGGAATGTTATTTACTCCATTGCATAGCGACTTGATGAAAGTTCATTTATGTTTCTTGAGGAATTGTAGGGAGATCGTAGATTACGTGACTGAACACCTTAATTGATCATAGAGGTTCATCCCACGTGGCCCCAATAAATTTCAGTTAGAGAACAATGAAATGTTTGTGAATTGGTTTTATGATCGATGCAATGTCAGTGATCAGTAAAACAAAAAAATTGAAAAGAATCCTAATTGCACAGTATTGATGTATTCTGGATATGATATGAACGGTTTCTATTTTGCTACTAGGGACCAAAATTAAAGGAGCCCTACAAAAAAAACAGTGGGGTTTATGTTGAGTCTGAAACAATGTGGCAATCAAGTAAGAAAGACAAGAAACTAATCCTCGTTGTGATGTCGTTTTATGGTGTTATTGATGAGATTTGGGAGCATGACTACGGAGAATTCAAGATTCCGGTTTTCAAGTACATACGATTTGACAGCACAACCAGAGTTTGAACAAACGATCAAATGGTTTTTACCCTTGTTGACAAGAGTCGTGAAGCCCATGAAAATGATCAGTTTGTTTTGGCCGATCAAACAAGCAAAGTTTTCTATATTGATGATCCATGTAATGTAGGGTGGTCGATTTTGTTACAAGGTAAGAAATATTGTTTCAGTGATGAGATTGACTTTGAGGTTACAGCGGAGAAATTAGAGTTTCCATCAATTTCCCCCCTATAGATTAACGATGAGGCAGGAGCACATGGAGGAAACACAAAGATGGCATTTGGGTAGATGAAGATGGCAGAGAATTGGGGGTCGTGTAATCGACGAAGAGGAAGGTGGTTGGAGACTAATGGCTTAGAAGTATATAGTTCTCTGGGTAAATTATATGTGTTTTTAGTATGTTGCGTATTGTATGACTCACAAGCACTCTGAAATTGTGTGGTAATCGGTACTTATTTGATATGGCTAGGTAGAATAATTTTTAGATACATTAGCCACTGACCTCAGCTATGTGCATCTACTCTAATAGTTGGAATTGGGGTAGCCAAAACCTGATGTAAGCGCTGACTGTAGCTGCGCGCAGCCGCTCTATAAGTTCCAACAAATCAGGAAAAGAAAACTAGAATTGGGCCCTGACCGCAGCTACGTGCAGCTACTCTATTATTTGCCTTTGGAAAAAACAAAACTATAATTGGGCACTGACCACAGCTGTGCGCAACTGCTCTATTAATTTGATTTGGGAAAAACAACACAAAAATTGGTCGCTGATCGCAGTTGCGTGCAACTGCTCTTCTAGTAATGTTTCGAAAAACAACAATGTGATTGGGCTCTGACCGCTGCTCTAGTAGTTCGATTTGGGAAAAATAACACTATAATTGGGATTTGGCCGCAGTTGTGCTCAACCTCTCTAATACTTCACTACAAACACTAAAATAATCCAACAACATGGATATGGCCACATCTAGCAACATCATAAAACATTCCCACAGCTAGTAACATCAAAATACATGGCTACATCTAGCAGCCCAAATATATGCACACAGCTAACAAGAACGACAATAGGAAATCAACCATTCAAAATCAATATGCATAAGAAATGAAACAACAACATCCTAATTCAAAATCTTAGATCAGCATCGATGATCACCATTCAAAATAAACATCCATAGTGAATTGAGCTAACAACATTCATAATATGCATGAAAAAGTAACATACGAAGAAAGTCAACGTCCAAGGGTACCTAATGAGTTAAACATAAGCATTTCAATCATCTTCTGAGGTGTACTCCTCAATCTGGCTAGATGGTGTGTCAAAGGTAGGTAGTGGTCCCGAATCCTTCACTTTCTTGCCTCCTATCACGGTCAAGTAGTTCCCAACGTCCTTAGTCCATCGGATGAGGTGATCCATCTTCAACTCCAAGGCATTCATCCGCGAATCAAACTTGTTCATCAAGATTTGACTACTTTCTAGCCCAGATGATGCAGCAGTTACCTTTTATCTTTTCTCAAAAAACAGGATTGATAGGACCCATTGGATTATAGGGAATATCCGTACCTTTCTGCTCGCAACCTACTTCGGAGCACAAAGATGTGATGAGGGAAGAAAAATCAATGTAGTTGAGATGATTGACACTTTCTAGAATTCCTGCCATTATGGTGCCCCCAACATTGATGCTCAAAATCTTTTTTATTTTGTACAGCACCAACAAACGCAAATGATGCACTTCGTTTTTTATTCGCATTGGCTTCAGGCGTGCGGTAATGAAGTGGTACCCTATGTTCATTTCGTTTGTCAAGTACTTCTTGTCAATGTTGAACCATTCCGCAGGTAGATTCTTGATGACATTATCACCATCTTCATACACTGCCTTTAAAGTTTCATCCTAGGATACTATCTCAACTGCCTTGTCTGCAGCTACGTACTCACTTGCTGGCTTCAGTGGGATTCTGTAGAAATTGTTGATAACATCTGCGGATATGAGGACTCTCTTTGAACAGCAACAAATCTTGTCAGAATTGGTGTACTTTAACAATGCCAGGACCTCACACGTCAGTGTCATATTTGCACGAGCTAGTGCGCTGTAGTAGTTCCCCATCCATGATGCTAAATGTATTCTTTGTATGACGCTTCCGCCTTTAACCCTCTCTCCAAAATCAGCCCACGGCCAACGAAAGTGGTGTAAATATTTTTTAGCTCCAGACACTCAAAATCTGGTTCCGGAATTGTAATTTCCACTATCATCATCTCAAGACTGCTCGGCTACATGTCAACATTGCTGACTCTATCCTTCTTGCGTGCATTTCTAGTCACTTCCTTGTTGGGGTTTGCCTTCGCAGATTTCTTCGGTGCCATACCTGGAAAAAATAGCAAAGGTAGGTCAATGAATATGCGGTCTTGTTAATGTTCAAGTGGGGGAAACAATTTCTCCTAATACAAGGGAAAATATGATAACACAATTCTTTTTGGAAACAATGAAAATAGGTGGTGACGGAGTGGTAACGTGTAATGAAGCTCTTCGATCATCTGCAGTAACACACAATTTAATGGCCACAATTTAAACACGAAAGATGGATTGAACCATTGTGCGTTAATGATTCCTCACCACCTATCTTTAAAAATATACAACACAAGAAGAGACTAAAGAGATGACAAATAAGAAAGAAGGCAAGGGGATTACTAGAATCATCGCCGTTTCAAGTCATGAGAGAGCCATGAGCCCATGACACATGACATCACTTTTCTACGTGATCAATAATTTAAACCAATTCTACAAATAATAGTAACTATATTAAGTTAAATAAACATATGCGTATATGGGATGTATCATAAAATTAGATGGCATCATATAGAGGTATCATATATTGACCCCATATTTAGTTACAAAACAAGCTTCCAACATGACTTACTAGGAACACCTCTTTTTCGCCCCCTACTCCTTGTCTGGGGCTTATTGTTCAATGGTGTGGGAAAGATTTACAATGAAGGAACGCAAACGCATGTCATTAAGAATGAAGAGCCAAAAATATCGTCGTACAAAATCCATGGGAAAAGAAAGCTAGGGTGAGAGGTCATCGTCGTACCTCTCAAAGATGTAACTTTTAAGCCATTTTGCTTACTAACTACAACTAAGTAGCTAGTGGCAAGTCGGGATCATCCATAGAGATAGGATATATTCTCAAGTGTTTGCTCATATAATGCTAAATACTATGCTAGATATATAGATATACATATATATATATAATCACATAAAGAGAGGGGGTTTTGGTTTGGTTTTTCTAAGTTAACAATTTAAAGACAAATTAAACTAACAAAGCATACAATCGCTAAAACGGGATTAAGTATGAGTTACGGAGTCTTGGGGGCAATTGACTTACACTTCCAAACCTCCTATCTGTCATAGAACATATAACCTATTCAACACTTTTACTACTTGTTGTGAAGATAAATCTTCCATTCTTCTTTGATAGTAGTTTACT
>JAULKK010332620.1:0-10836 GCA_032355705.1 Rubia peregrina | reverse complement strand
AGCCCAATTAGACTTAATGAGTTCTAAACTCAATTCTCATATAAATACTATCTGGGCTCCTAGCCCAATAGTCATTTATTTTATCCAATTTCATGCCTTGTGTGTGACCCTATAGGTTCAGTCATAATAAGCTGTAAGCCCAATATAATTGATGCTAGCTGATCGAAAGTGGTTTCCAGCTAAACAATCTGATCACTCAAAATAACTGAATTAATTAACTCCGTAATTAATCCTCCAATTATATATGGAAAATGCACATTGACTGAAGGACACTATTCCAACACCTCTTTCCTCGAAAGGATTACATCCCGAGCATTCACTATGAATGCTTCTACCTAGGCCTGTAGAGACAAGAAATAGGCATCTTATGATAACTCTAGGGTTGAAATGACAATGGTTGCTAAACTACAACCGTAGTTGCAGCAAACCATTATGCTTATCTATCTGGGTTCCTGACCCAGTAAAATTTAGAATAAACGCCAGTGAATTCGGTGCTCACGGCCTATGTGCATACACCTATATAGCCTGGACTCGAGATTATTCATATTCTAACCATACAATCCCAAGGGCAACAAGACTAGCGTGATTTATGTTATAACTACAATAGTGTATCAAAGAGTAAAACTAACATACATCATTTCAAGAATGTAAAGAACAAGTCAAGCATAATATATATGCACATATAATATTGGGTAATATAAAATCTTTCAAAATCTCTACTAAGTCATGAATAAAAATTAGATCCCAAAGAAAATAAACTACTCCCTAAGCATTGAACCCAATTTTACAATTGGATTCAATGTCCTAGGAAAAAACTAGGAAGATTAAAAATGAGAGAAAGGTTATTTCCTTTCTCTCTCTACCTACTCTTAGAAGCTAGGGAAATTGAATTACAACTACCGACCAAACGTAATCCCCAGAAGACATTTGCTACATTAGATAGTCGATAGGAAGTGGGTCTTAAAAAGACCCTAAAACCAAAAGAAACCCTAGCTAGAATGGTGGTGTGGGTCGTGCAATAGCACACGGCCTGTGAAATAGTTCACGTGCCACTGGCTGGAAGCGGTCTCTCGTTCTTTTGAGTTGCGTGTCCGTGATATTCTTTGCAGGCCATCGGTTGGGATTGTGTTTTGACCTTTTGAATGGCAAGGCCCGTGCATTACCTTGCATGCCACCGGCTGGAGCTGAGCATTTGCCTTTATGATGGTGTGGCCATGTAAAATGACACATGACATAGGCTAGTGTTCAAATTTATGATCTTCAAGGTGAAATGTCATGAAATAGGGCACGACCCATGCTCATACTTAGTCGTACAGTCACATCGAATGCCACAGGCCTTGCCATTCCTTGTGGCCTCTTCCCCTACATAGGCACCACTAATTTGGCTAGCACGGGCCATGCAATAGAACTTGGTCGTGCCAGTCTTCAGCTTTGCCCAGGATTCTACTTCTTTCTCCTGGGAACATATCCATCTACAACTACGATTAAGTGCCTGACCTTCCGTCTACTACTATCCCTGCGACAGGCCTTCAAGTATCTACTGCATTCTTATGAATGACCTTCTATTTTGAATTACTTACTAACGATCTACAATAAATCTCACAAAATAGGATCTAGATGCTCGTAAGGACATAGAATCAATTAGGTCTAAATAAATCTAAAAAATGAGGGATTTAGGCAAGAAAACCGAAAAAGGCTATCTAAAGCCCTTGTCATGTAAATCCTACTAAACCTAGCAATCAACCACAAAAAGATACTAATAATTGTGTTGAATGCATCAGTGAAACACATTCTTCTAAGTGAAAATCAAACAAGTAGGAATACAGGCCAATGCTTGGGCAAAAAACTAAGACTGCAGAGAGAGCTCGCGACTCGGTTTGAGATCAATCTGAGGCATCGAGCTCTCATACGTAATTGAAGTTTCCATTTTTAGTTATTAAACGTACTGTTTACTGTAAGAAGTATAAATTTTTAACCTTGGTTTATTATAATTTACAGATACCAGAAGTGGTTGGAAGGTTGGGCTGAGCAAGTACTTTGACTGTATGCATGTGAACAATAAGGAGTCGTACGAGATGTTATTCTGGGCACATTCACACTATGTTGCTTTCATGGAATCCCAATGCCTCCATCTGAAATTGAGAAAATATATAGAGAGCCACCTAATTTCGAGTTGGTCTTTTCATAAAGCGATAATGAAGCTGATGATGACGATGATCATGTCGGGGGCGACAGGGACGTCGTTCATGGCAGAGAAGAAAATTTCAAAGGCAAAGATGATGGGGAAGACTCAAGTATTGATAGAATGTTTGAAGAGGGTTAATAGAAATCATTTATAGTTGGTGAAAGCGTATGTGAATGATTCATTTTAAGATTGATACTTTATGTTGTTCAATTTGGAATGTTTTTTTTTATGAATTGTTTAAGTTAGTGGATTTGATGCAATCAACAATATGTTTGGAATATTTCTTGTTTCATTTAATGATGTTGGCCAAAAGTACTAAAAATGTCTTCTTGTAAGTATTGTAGTTTTAGTTCAATGGAATGACCATAATTTTGAAAATGGTGTTTTTCCACTGATTGACCAAAAGTCTAGATGAGGTTTCAAGTACGGAAGATCGTAGTTCCTTTATTTTTTAAGGAAAGTCAACGTTACGAGCTCAAAAAATCTTCTTGTGATATTGATCAATGCAGTCTGAGTGCCTCTCCATTCCCTCTCTGGTTTCAAACAATTGAAATCACGGCTTCCGAAGTATGAAGTTGTTCGTACTTAGTTTTCTAAGAGAAAAATATAAATTTTTGAGTTCGGAAATAGTTTTCTAAATAATAAAAAAACAGAACGTGATTCATTTTCATCAATTTCCACAAAAGTAACAAACCCTAGCCTCCTTACGAACTTGCAAATCCGGACTCCATTTCCACAAACCAAATAAAGAGAGACATTACTTACCATGGCTAGTAGAGGTTCAAGCCACGTAATCGCTAGATCTCGTTCCACCAGCCACGCTCCTCGTGTCGATGAGAAAAGGTTTCTTTCACTTTTTGCACAAACTCGTTATGATGCTTTACGTGAGAAGGGGAAGATATTGTATTGTTATGTTGTGGATGTTAGTGAGTGCTTAGCCATAGGATTGGCTGATCCCCTCGACTACTTTAGTGAGCAACAAGTTGAAAGGTTGCTTTTGTGTAATGAAAGCACCTACTACGATTTTACTTGTCAATTTTTATGCTAATTTGCATGAGGTTGCGAATGGGGATTATGAAACAAGGGTTGGGGAATTGACATCCTGATTAGGCAATAAACTATTAATGAGTTATTAGAATGCCATTATTGATACCTGAAAAGTGTATTTGTGGAGGATGTTGAAGGTCGGTTGGATGATGTGTACCTCGTTGATTGTAGTGAGAGGTATTTCCAGCAGAATAGAGTGGATTTAGGAAACCCGGAGACCTTCAATCTAACCCATTTAAGTATAGACTAAAGTATTACATATGAGATAATTGTTATGAGCAAGCTCCTAAAATTTTGAAGTTTTTCCAAAGTAGCACTTTTAGGAATACATAGAACTGTCATCACTTCCACTACCAACATGCAATGCTTTCGACACGAGAGACACTCCATTGTTCTGAGATACACTATTATTATCCATTGATTTCATGGAAAACATGAAACCATTGATTTCATAGATTTTGTAGGAAAGCATGGTTCAGAATGGTCTACGAGCCAACCATCTAACTTTCGCTAGATGTTCGCCGACATATACTTGCAACCACAACCATAATGCAAATGTCCTAGTGTGCAATTGGAGGACCTGAGATTCATTGAAATTAGATTTCCCCACCCGTATGTCATCTACATGAATCTTGATGTATGGAACTACGTCTTCATGGTTACGCAATACGTAAAAATGGGCAGCAAATGAATCTTCCAAACTATGGTTAAATGTGTCGCCTGTCTAACCCTTACACCTTTAAACCTCCTGTCATGTGTACCAATTGGAACACCAACAGATTCAACTTCCATCATATAATCTATACAAAATTTGATGGCCTCTTCTGTCATGTCCCGTTGCACAACACTTGCATCTAGCCTATACAATTTTTCACAAAATGATTGTAGATTTTCAAGTACCTCTCGAATGGATACATCTATCTCAAAAAACTAGACCACATAGCTTAATATCCCGCATCAAATGGACGATCAAGTGGACCATAATGTTAAAAAAAAGGAAATACATTTCCACACTGCACAAACTTCAACAATCATTGCTTGCAACCTATCCATCTTGAAACCCAGATACTTTTGCAAAACAAATAGACTTGAAGAATGAACAAAGCTTTGTAATGCACAATTTTAAATGGGATGGCAGTGAAGATCGAATGCCAATGGAATTCAGTTCTTGTATTAGGTTATGACAATTGTGTGACTTCAACCCAACCAGCCTCAACTCCTCGACAGATACACAAGTGGTAATGTTGGATGAATACACACATGGTACCTTCATACTACTAAGGGTCTCACAGAAAGATTTCTTCTCCTACTGCGACATTGAATTACAGGGTAACAATCATCACAAGAAGTCACTGACCCAAGATTATTCCGAATTCCCATCTCCACCAAATCAAGCCTAGCCTCCAACCCGTCCTTTGTTTTCCTAGCGGTAATTAACAACGTCCCAACCAAAGAATCACAAAAAAATTCTCGATGTGCATAACATCCGAAAATGTCTAACATGTAAATGCACCCAATATGGTAGTTTGGAAAAATTAAACATTTCTTCCAACTTCTATCCACGCTAGCTTTTTGTTTCTTATTCCCAAAGTCATTGGGCAAGCTCTTAATACTTTCATGAATATGTGAACCTATTCGTGGAACTGGTGCTACTCTTTCCTCCACTTTCACATTGAACCATTTGTTTGCTAAACGTCATGTGTGCCCCCCTGGAAGAAACCTCTTATGGCCCTAATAAACTGTTTTACAGTCGTGTTTCAATTGACAAAAAATCAGTATCCTTGGGGCAGGCTAACTGGCCTTTCATAGAATAACCAAACAAATTTCTATATGCAGGAAAATAATTAATAGTGCAAAATAACATCACTCTCAAAGTGAAGAAATTTCAACCAAACCACCATACATTAGAACACCATTATTAAATAAATTCAACAAATCCTCCACAAGAGGAGAAAGATAAACATCAATATTGTTACCGGGTTACTTTGGGTCAGATATCATCAAAGACAGCAACACATACTTACGTTTCATGGTCAACCAGGACAGAAGGTTGTAAATGACCAATATAACAGGCCAAGAGCTATATGTGCTTCTCATATTACCAAAAATATTCATACCATTTGTACAAAAGCCTAACCTCAAATGCCGAGACTCATTGCCAAACTTGGAGTATAGAGCATCGACTTTCTTCCATTGCTTGTCATCACAAGTATGTCTTAACACATCATCCGTCGGTCGGACCCTATCTGCATGCCAATACAACAACTTTTAATCTTCCCTACTCGTGTATAGCTTCTTCAAATGGGGAATGAAAGGGAGGTACCATATCACTTTTGTTGGTGTCTTTTTCTTTGCTTTTGATGGAACTTCCACACCCACGGCAATCCCACTTCTCTTCAACTTGTACAGAGACTCGCCACATACCCGACAAGTTTCTCATTCTTTATCTACATTCCCCCTAACAATATATACAATAGTTTGGGCATGCATGGATTTTTTGCAATTCCAATCCCATTGGGCCTAAAACATTCCCACATACAATTTATCGAGCGATTATCTTTGGAAAGTAAATCCCTAAACAACTCGAGAGCCTCGGTCATCAAATTATCAATCCCTCTAAATTTTACCTTTGAATTCATCATCCGCAAAGTCGCACTCAAAGCCTGGTGTTTTGAACCATTGTACAAAGGCATCCCTTTGTCGTCAATCAAAGCTTGTAATGACTCTGATTCACCTTTGCAATATCTTCAACCATTTCATCACACTCCACATTGCCATGTAATTCATCTCCAACCTTCGTGCCCTCTATCGCATGAGAGGCTTCCCAACTTCGCCATGTCATACCCAACGAGTGTAGTTTGTTTGAAATCCCCTCATTATGAGATGTTCCCTCAATTTCTTCCACCCTAAATACAAATCATTTCTACACTCCTTACAAGGGCATCATGCTCCCACTACACCATTTTTAGAAGTATCTTCAAACACTAAGGAAATAAATTTTTCAACCGATGACATGTCCTCGGGTGATTTTCTAAGATCATTATCAATGAGTTCATTTCGATCCATTATTCTAAAAATAAAATACAATACAAACCATGAGGATTCAATCAACAATAATAATGACCCTAACTAATCTCAAACACTAATTGAACATATATATAGAAAAAAAATACATCTTGTATAAAATCAATTCTTTGTCAATGGGAAAGAAAATGGAGCTATTGCTTGAAACTTTTAGGATTTTAGAACATTTAATGATTTGGGCATGTTTTATTTAATATACAGGGTGGTTTCCGAACTCGAAAATGTCCTTCAAATTAATAGGTGCCAAAGAGAGACGTTTCTGAACTCGGAAACATGACACAAATATTTTACAAAATCGAAAAATAATCTGCTCTTTGTATAAGATAACCCCTAAGTTTTACGAGTTTGGAAGTAGTCTCGGATCCCACTTTCGACTTCAGAAAGGTTTCATTTTAAAGGTCATTTGATATAACCTCCTCTAATTAGGGTTATTTAAAGGTGTTTCTACCCTAGACTACCTTTATTTAGCATTAATTAAAGGAAGTTATTCATGAACCTCCTTAAATTACATTTTAACCGCCTTCGATTTTATTGGCCGGATCTAAAACAAGGTTTTTGAGTTTGGAAGTTTCATTCCAGGGTGGTTTTAAGAGGATTTTGAATAACCGTGTTCCATTGCCGCGTTTAATTGAAGACTCTCTATGAAATGAAAGACATTGTCACCAAGTTATTTTATTAACTTACAAACACTCACTCTGTCCCACAAAAAATAACATGTTTTTTTATTATTTTCGTCTCTCCCAACTCAAATGACATACTTTGAAAATGCCCCAAAATGGCAAATAATATGTTATTAAATTCCTATATTATCATCTTTAACTTTAACAATTTTGAAACTATATCCGGTAATTTTGCTAAATATTCTTAATTTTTCACTATTATCACTACTACAATTACCCCCTTGACGAGGGCAATTTTTGTTGTAAAATGGTTCAAAGTAGCTATAATAGACCATTTACAACAAATTTGTCTGTGGTTGTAATTGTCATTACAATTATTTTTACCTGCTTGTTGTAAAAAAATAATTTATAATGAGTTGGTATATTGGTTATACAAAAACCTTTTTTACAATGAAATTTTCCATTATAAGAGAATGTTTGGAAGCCCCCTTCATTTTATTTACAACATTTGATGTGGTTGTAAATGTAATCAATTACAACCAAATACAATGTTGTAAATATACTTATTCCACTAAAATGGCTACAATATTTAATTACATTATATTTATTAATTATTTAAATTCTTACATAATTAAATTATGCTATTGTGAAAAAGATTGAACTGGCATTTCATTTGATCCAACTTAAGGAGAATAAAATTTTCAAAATGAACAACAAATGTAATCAACATTCTTACACATTGATTTTATTCTACTGCCAATGAACTCAGTGGTAGTTACATTACAGTCAAACTGCAGAGATCTTGAACAACAATTATTCTTAAAAAATATATCCATCCGATTCCAGCAAGATAACTCTTCAAACTCAAAGAAGCATCTCAGCAGACGGCAAGAAGGCGTTAAATTTGCTGAAGTTCACTCTAGGAATGTCCTTCATTGAAAGATACATGAGATCTGTAAAAGGACTTCTAGCATCAACTCAAACTTCCTATGAACTTCTATTAGCCAATCTACAAGAGTAGTCCTCATTTTGTGATGCAGAACAAGCGATAGATGAACCAGCGTTGGCGTTTTTGGAGCGAATTGAAAAATGCGGCAAACGTTGAAGACGAAGGATGTTAGAGATTCAGCCAACGAACACAATCCTTAGGAGCACAAAACAAAGAAAACAAGAATGATTTTGTGATGCAATAATACGTCCTTTTCGTTACCTTTATTTATAGACAAGGAAAACCATAACAAGAATAGAAAACATGAATCCTATTCTAAGTTGAAATCGTAATAAAACTTTTCCTAAACCAAACAATAATTGGACTTCCTAAATTTATTCTAGAAACAACTAGATTATCCTATCAGATTACACCAGCTCAACCTTGACATTTTTTGCTACAAACTATCAAAGTTGTGCATCTACACACAATACAAACTTTAAAAATTGACACCTCCATCAGGCCCTACCTGAAGTGTGAAGAAAGATTCACCGTATTCTTCAGTTCCTGTTTCACCCCTAACCGCAGCCCTTCAAAGCAAACAAGAAACATGCCCTTCAGAGCAAACAAGAAACATGCCGGAAAATGAAAATTCGTCAAATGGTGTTCCGGTTGGGAGTACACGCTCAATCCTGTTGACTCCAAGCATCTTCAGAAACAAAAATAAACATTCATTGAACAACTTGTACATTGCAAACATCTAGCTAAGACAACATTTTCAAAAATCCAAACAGTATTAAATCGACAAACCTTAAGACCCTGGTGATAGTCCAGAGTTCCAGGTACAAGGGATCACCCTGACTCCTCAAAGACCTCACTCCCCACCGTCAAAACCAACCACGTGGCGCTACGAGCTCCAACTACATGAACACGATCGGTCCTATCATCCTGTCATCACAGAACTCGTGAAACTTTAAATGGAGTTTCCAGAATACCCTTTGAAAAAGAAATGACAATGCATAACCATCTCACCAAGTACCAGGGAACTTCTTTATACACCGAAAGCATAGTCGCAGAATCCTGTGTCCATGATCCTGCATCATTGTGCTTTAGAAAATGTTGCTTTGCCCGAGACATGGAAAAACAAATACCAGTTACAAAATAAACATGTACATTATGTCAATATTGTTTGTACAACTACATAAACTGCATACCATTTCCTCCACAAGTACACCTAGCAGACTGTACTCGCACTTAATCGGCGTTTCAGAACCAACTATGCCTGATATCGCAACCACCATAGGCAGGACTTCACAAGCCCTCTCCAACAATTGAGCTAACACAATGATAGAAAAACACACACATTCAGATCATTCTTGAATCCTTGATTCTTGAAAAAAAACATTACAGAAACTACACCCACCTATATCCTTGAGCTGATTGACTCAAGTAACCGACTTGAGAATCTTTGTGTCATTGTAAACGTAACCAAGATCAAATTTTGATGCCATCGCCTCTATTTTTTACAGTAAGGAAAGGATAATAACTGAAGCATATACCCACCGTTGCTTCTTCCGAGGAGGTAGAGCGTGACGATGCTCATGCAGCAGCCGCTTCACTTTCCAGCTATTTACGCTCTCCAAAACACACATTTCACTCATGAAGACACACATTTCACTGACTTAAAGATCAACACATTCAAGCTCTCTAAAACTTTCATTAACTGAGTAATAAAATAAAATTTTGGATTTTGGATTCCTTATTCATGCCACTATGGTCTTCATGTAGATGCCTAACACAATTCCGAGGTTCACAATGTACAGAGCACCAAACAAAATATGCAGTAATGAAAAGGGGCAAAAGTTAAAACTGATAAAAAAAATAGAACATTCACCAAATCACTATTTTAAAAATCACAAATGGAATCAATACATGGGCAGAAAAAACATGGCCGCGAGTGACAAATTGGATCGCAGAATGTATATAAAGAAATCCAACCGGATAAACCAGAGGACCCGTGTTGGTCAAAACAAGGATGATCAACATATTATCAAAACAAAGCTAGATGACGACATAATTCACAGCATATCTATGTAACCACTCATAATATCCCAGATTTCCAACAGTGTACAAATCACAATGCAACAAATTTGCAGCTCAAGGGACACTTGCATCAATCAAACATACAAAAATGTTTCTAGGAAAACAAACGATCCAGGAAATGCAATAAAAAATTTGACGATCAAGCATAAAAAATATAAGTTTTCATATATAAAAAAAATGAATCTTTAATGCGAGGGTTAGAGTCTGTACATGTGACGCTGTTAAAGGCACTCGTCCATAGCCTTCATAAGGCACCCATCTTCCTTGTTCATGCCTTCCAACTCCTTCATCATGTCCGGATTCGACTTCAATTGATTTCACCTCTGTGTGTTTGTATGGTTTTTAAACTAACTCTTAAGTTGTTGACTTAAAATCTTTAATGTGAAGTCAAATCTTGAACTCAAACATAAGTCGACAAAACTCTCATTCTCCAAGATAAAAAAAACATCTTTGCAAAGATATTTAACACTCCCAGTAAAGGAAAAAACTATCTCAGCAGTTCTCTTGAAAGGACTGAACAAGAAATTTAATCCTGCTACACTTTTTTAGTTATCACCAAAGCGACCTAATAACAAAACATTCACAACTTATCTACCAAGTATTGGATCAATCTCCATTTGATCTATTTTTGCGCCTTCCTAAATAAGGAGACTTGAGTCGATCGCTTTTATCACCGAAAAAAGCTCTGCATAAACTGAGGAAAAACTGTGTAAAAATGTTACTTTTATAATATAGTAACAGTCAGTGGCGGAACCAGACTTTTCTTTCAGGGGAGGCTGATTTATATTAATGAAATTTAAATTTTAAAAATTCAACTCAACAATAATGAAAAATACTACATAATGTAATAAATCGAGTACCATACAATA
>JAULKK010332599.1:0-10838 GCA_032355705.1 Rubia peregrina | reverse complement strand
AAATTTCCACTCATAAACTCTATGAAGCATATTCCTAATTATGCTAAATTCATTAAAGAATTGTGCACAACCAATAGGAAGTAAAAATTACAAACTAAAAAGAAGAGTGAAAAGAGTGAGGATGTCTCAACCCTCTGTGTTGAGAAATTACCTCCTAAGTGCGATGACCCGGGAATGTTCACAATTCCCTGTGAGATAGGAGGAAAATGTGGTAACAATGCCATGCTAGACTTGGGTGTTTCTATTAATGTGATACCATGCTCTTTGTATGAAAGTCTAGACTTAGGCACTTTGAACAAAACTGGGGTTGTTATCCAACTAGCCGATCACTCTAGCACGTACCTAAAAGGTATTGTGAAGGATGTGTTGGTAAAAGTGGATTCTTTGACATTCCTCGCTGATTTTTATATCCTTGATATGGAGAATGATAAGCATGCGACACCTATTTTGTTAGGTAGATAATTTTTAAAAACCTCCAGGACAATAATTGATGTGCATAGGGGAACGTTGACCATGGAATGCAATGGACGAAACATGGAATTTAACACGAACAGTGAGATTGCCCATCCTTCTAGATACCATTCTTGCCAAGCTCTTTATGTAATTAATTATGAAAAGAAAGATGTCTCTGAGTCCAATGACAGTTCCTTAATTATTGCCATGAAAAGTGCTGTGATTGCAAATGTTGTTAGTACTAATCTGAAGGAAAACAACAATGGTGAACATTCTCATGGGGAAATAATTCACTGCAACCTCTTGGTGTCCTAGGTAAGGCCTACGCTGATAGGTTTCTCTCATTATCTTGATAAGAATTTGGTGAAAGAGTGCAAACCACCACCGAAGGTGTTTAAATGTTCATCGTTTGAAAAAGAGGACAAACCCCCAATTGCTGGTTCGGTTGAGATCTCCATGGACCAAGTGGGTAAGCTTCTGTACATATTGAGAGATCATGAGGAAACACTGAGCTATGTGCAGAAAGTTTTGAATGGGGAAAATGTGGATCCCCCTTGTTTTGAGCCGGATAGAGGAAAATGAGACGTTCTTGACCCAATCTGTGAGTAAATTCCAAGAAGGGAGGCAAGTCATGTCGAAGACGTTAAATAATCTTGGTATTGATTATCCGGAGAGTCATTCATGATTTTTTGTTAATTTTTGTTCAATTTCAAATTATATCATTATTTTCTGCATGATTTTGCTTTGTTCTCGTTACAGTGGTGCTTTGATGTGATTTTGCAGGAAATGAGAAGTGGAGAAGGTATGGGAGTTAGTAAGTTTGGAAAAATTTTGAGGGGAGAATACCCAGTCTATCGCGAGTATGATGGCCACGTCGCGAGTCGCGACAGACAGGGGAAGTTTGAAACTTCCAGGACCACACATTCGCGAGCGCGATGGAGGCGTTGTGAGTCGCGACAACACCTTCGCGAGTCGCTATGAAAATAAAAATTCTAATTTTGCAACTTCCAGACCCCAACATTTACAAGTCGCGATGCTCTTTCGTGAGTTGTGACAGAATCTATCGTGCTCGCGATGGATAGGGCTAGTGTCGTGACCCGCGATGAACCTGTCGCGCTCGCGACACTGCAGGTATAAAAAATGGGCAGACCGTAGTTCTGCCCATTCTCACATCGCCACCGCCATTTTTTCCTTCTCCGCCATCAAGTCCGCTACTCTCGTACTTGATAGAATCTAGGATCGAAATATACTACCGGTCATATACCGCAAATATCCCCAAGTGCTAGTTTTATATATTTTACTCTCTCCTATCTTTTCATGATTTTTTATACCCCCTCCCCCTCCGAAACCTTTTTTGACATTAGATATTCTTGACATGTGATCGGATTGATGACCCAATTGCGGCTCTCTGTAATTAACCTTTAAAGTCCTAGCATCTTTATGGATGACCTCAGACTTGCTGCTATATGCCTTTTTGGTAGCTTAGTAGTAATAAAGGGAGAAACAATATAAATATCTATCTTTGTGAAGTGCTCCATGGGTTAATCCTATCTCCCGTAAAAGGTTGACAGTTTTAATGACTCAGCTGAGTGCAGATCAGTGATTGTAAAGCTCTCAAATGTGGTATGACTAGCAATGGTAGTATGCCCCAGTTTTGTAAAACCATGAAGTTGCACACTTTTACGCCACCATAGATCCATATGAAATGGTGTCTTGAAGAGGTGGTGGTGATATTAAAGTTTCTACCAACGTATACATTATTCTTGTACAGCATTTGCACGCCAATACAAGGATGGTCGGAGGCGCATGCCCAAGGTATTGAGCAAGTAAGCCAACCACGCCTCCTTTAGGGATCCTTCCAGCTCTCCTTTTTGCCAAAAATAAGCACTCCTCAATTAACATCTCTACAACGTTGGGGTATGAAGTACCTTCCGGAGTCATTGACCTAAAGACTTTCACATCCTTTTATTACATTAGGCGATCTCTCCATGGAAAAATAATCCCATGGATAATTCCGGTGGACATATTGCAAAGCCAAGTGGATGATTGCGGTGTTCATTACCCGATGGTTTCTTTCCACTATTTCTATGTGCCCCCAAAAGTTACGCAATGCAAAGAAGTTCTTGCTTATGCGTCTTCAGAATCTCTTTCCTATAGTTCCACTCAAATACTTTTTCTACCTCCCAGTAAGTCATGGTAAACTCCTTGTCATCTAGGTGGAAGTTTAAGAACCTCTTCCCCTCATCATCTATTATTTACTTCAAATTGGCAAGAAACTCTCCAACAGAGGTAAGTCATTGCGTACCAATCAAGAAACCCATCTTAGCTTACCCAAGCCAACAACTATGACATGGGTTGGGGTATGCCGAGTTGCTCCAATGTTGTTTTGCACACAAATATTTTCTTGATTACAACTTTCTTTGCCCTTGTCACGTTCCTCCATCTCCATTTTACACTCCCAAAAATGTTTTTCAAGCCCATGAACTCATCCATAATTGAGGGTGTTAGTGCCAAGGCTTGGTTTGAACCTTGCCTCCCAACTTGGGCCAAACTAGATCTTTCAACCCGAGAAGAGCTTCCCTTCTCAACTCGACTTCTCTTAGACCCCATTCTAGAAAAACACGAAGAGATTGTAATGACACAATATAACAAAATTTAAGCATCAAGAGTAAGTAAACTTCGCTTAGGAAGAATCAACTCACTCTAGACACTACCACTTAGCATTTCACATAATAACAAACATGAGACCCGCAATCTTCCCCCACACATAGCTTAACACATAAGCACCAACATCACCCACAAGTCATAAAAGCATTTAACCTTTAAAGCTTCCTTCCTTTTCCAAAAAAATTCTAGACCAATCAAATAAATACAAGATTTAGAGATTTTACCCGGATTTGAACAAGAGGAGATGAAGAACTCAAAAAAGAAGCAACATATTCCCTATCTTGCAAGAATGACCCAAAATATAGTTTTGTAGATTGGGTTTGGATTGAAGTTGAATATTTTTAATTATGGATGTGGGGGGAAGTGTCTTTGTTGGAAGAGATATGATATGGACATATATATATTTTTGAAATTTAATGCTTTTTTGCCAGTTGGGTTGTCTTGAGTAGAGAGAGGAAGATGAAGTTAGTAATGATGAAGGGTGAAAGATGAAAAATGAACTTTGGAGTTGAAAAGAGGTGTTATTATAAGGGTTATTTCCAGCTAGCACTAACAAAATCGGGGAAGGAGAAAACTGTAGATATAACGCGGCAAACCTACTGCATTTGGAAAAACTCGCTTTGACTCAAAATGTTGAAGCTTTGTTCTTTGAGCACATACCATGTAACTGGAACAGTCCATGCTCCTTAAATATTCAAGATATACGTTCTTGCGGCACAGTTCATGTTGATTGGCACGACCCATTCAGTGGAGCCTTCTTTGGCCTTTCGGACCATTTAACTCTCATTTTAGCTCAAATTTCTCACTCTACCCTCACCAAAAACAACAAGACTTGGTTTGAGATGATTTTGTCCAAGAAATGTAAAAAAGTTCCTTCCTAAATCACTGATCCACATGTATTTAAAAAAAACTAAAAACACAGAATCATTCTAAAAAGGAAAATCACCGTGTCTTTCTTATTATTCTGACAACCTATTCCTAACTAAATTAACAATAAATATAACCTTCCATACTTTCTTAATTAATTGGTAAATCTTCAAGGGCTTACACGACTAAGGGTTTAGATGGCCATTACTTGTTTTCTTGTCTAAATCCCAAGTTTTGTAGACTTAATTGAAGCTAATGGACACTTGGTATTCACCAACACCGAGATCTTCCTTTGTGATCTTATTAGTAGGTTTCTCGTGAGTACTTTTTGATCATTATTTTGTAGAAGGTCATCTGCGACGGTGGTAGAAGATATTTGAAGGCCATTAGCATGGATGGTAGAAGATATTGAAAGTCATTCGCAAAGATAGTAGTAGATTGAAGGCCATGGACTCCAAAGCATGGTATTAGATAGAATTGAGCCCGGGAAAGGTGGATTCAAAGTTCAAGTAGGCCAAGAAAGTAATGGAGGAATTGTAGTCTGAGAGTTGCATGGAGTTCTGGGAACGGTTTAAGAGTAATCAACCTTTGTGGGTTGTATCGTTGGATTCGTCTTCTTGAGCACAATAAAATTGACTACAAGAACTGTCAAATCAGATCAGAAGTTTATCTGTAGTGGAGCAAACAAATCAACCGTCCAACCAGCCTGCATGGTCAGTGCTCGAGGTAAAAAACTATTTGTGCTAGCCCGTGTAAAGTGTCTTGCAAGGCCAGTGCATGTCCGTTCAGTTTGTTGCATGATAGGTCTAAGTTCACCTATGAACGACTAATTATGAGCACGGGTCGCTCCATTTTACACGGTCCATGCCGTTCCAAGTCCAAAAAGTTAAGACCAGCCTACATGGTGTGAAAAATAGCACTGGACACGCCTTTTTTTTGAGGAAAAAAGACCTCCTAGCGATGGGCTCTGACAAATGACACGGGCCGCGCTAATCAGAAGTTCCAGAGGAGGCACCAGCCCACGATCTGTGCAAGCTAGTGCGCCCTACCTTACACAAGGTTGCACGACCTATTTCAGTCTGTGTGACATGCACCACACGAGGCTGCACAGACCTTGCCATGCCGCACGAGCCATTTTAGATGGACCTGCACGGACATTCCCGTTCGGCACTAGCCCTACAAATTGCGCTAGGATTTTTTGGCCATTTTCAAGGCCCAATTATCTACTACTATATATATGAACCTTTGTCTACTAGGGTTTAATTTTATGCCCATTTTCATCTTGAAGAGGAGGCTAGAGAGAGAAAATGTTCTTCCTTCTCTCTAGGTTCTTTTTCTTCCTTGTCTTTATTTTTCCTTTGCCCAAAAGTGTTGAATCCAACGCAATACTTGGGTTCAATGCTTAGGGAGTAGTTACTTAACTTGGGGATTTTATTTTTATTTATGTGTTAATACTTATTTTGTGAGATTTCTTAGGTCTAACTCTTTCTATGTGTTTTGTAATTATTATGTTGGCATGTTCTTCACATTCTTGTGAATTGTAGGATTGTCACACTTAGTTAGCACACACCGAAGTCTACTTTCTTGTTGTTGCACTATTGATACCCCACGAAGAGGGAAACCTAGATACTCTTGGGGTAATGATTGGTCTTGATCCTCGTGGGTGTGTGCATGTAGGTTGCCTTTGTTAACGTTGCGATTGGCCATGAACTAGTAAGCTGACAATTTGGTTAGAAGGGTAGTGGGTAGAGATAGCTAAAGTCACAAACTAGGGTTATCTTTGCAATCCTAGAGCCATCGATAAGGTGCTTCACCCTCTTTTCCTTTTTAGGCCTAGAGAGAAGCATTCATGGTATAGTGCCCGAGACGTTATTATACGGGGAGAGACTCATATGTGCATGACAGGTTAGGCCATCTTTGCACTCCCCTAATTATGGAGACCGTTCCGAGGGAAGATTACATGCTCAACCTACGTGATAGATATGGATAAGTGTTGACCATCGACCACACCACGTGTCACAAACACTAGAATAGGTTCATAGTTCTTGTATGTGATGATATCAAGGATCGAAATGACATTAATCATGTTACACAAATTTTCCATAATTGCTTGTTTATATAGTTTATTCTTGTGATCAATTATATGCTAGTAGTTTTAGTTATAAAAACCCCCAATGCTTATTTGACCAATGTTGATTATTTCTAACACGTGGTCGGATTGAAACCCTGATCACGGTTGTGTATAGTTGATTATTAGACTCCTAACATCTCTGTGGATGACCCCGACTCTTACCACTATCTACCAATCTTGGTAGTATAGTAGTAGGAATGGAGCAATAATGCAAATTTCTATCTTTGATCCTTGATAAGTCTCCTCTCAGTTCTTAATAAGTGGATCTCCCATTGATTGATTAAGTGACACCGGGAGGGGGCAGGTCAAATTTTGGCGCTGTTGTCGGGGATGTTAGTTTAACTATCTAGTAGTTAACTTTCATAGCACGATAGTTGAGTAGTTAGTGATGTTTTCATTTTTAATTTTTTTGGTTTTTTCTATTGAGCTTTGATGCTAGTCTCCGGTTGCTTCTAACCTTTTTCCTAGTATTGTTTTTAGTTAGCTTATTCCCTGTGTGGTATACACCCGCACCACTAACTTGGGATTTTTACATTATCCAACGGAGGTGGTAGGTGACGAAGGAGGAGGAGATCTAGACCAGAAGTTTCACAAGAACCAATTTTGGTAGTTGTAGAGAGCAAAGACATGACAGAAGATAACCACACTTTGAGGGAGTTGATGGCTCCTAACTTGGAGAATCAAACCCTTTGAATTGTCTTCCCACCCTTGCCACCTAATGTTACTTGTGAGCTCAAGAGCGACATGATCCAGTGTTTGCCCACTTTCCATGGAATGGCTGGTGAAGATCAAACAAGCACTTGTAGGAGTTTTAATTTAAGGTCGTTCCTCTTCTCACTTTGGGATGTGGCCAAAGATTGGTTATACTACCTTCCACCTGGTTGCATCACCTCCTGGATGGACATGAAACACATTTTTTTTTCGAGAAATACTTACTAGCTTCAAAGTATGTGGGGTTGAAGAAGCAGCTCTCCAATATCTCTCAGTTCGCTAATGAATTCCTCTACGAGTATTGGGAAAAATTTAAGAGGTTATTGGCAAGCTGTCTATATCATTCATTCAAGGAAGGGGATTCAGTCTATTATTTTTTCGAAGGGCTGTGTGATGATGACATGTGTATGGTGAATTCCACTTACAACGGTTCAATCATCAACAAGATCCTAAGGGAGGCAATGTCACTCTTTGTAGAGATGAAAAATGGTACAAGGCAGTTTTGTACAAGACTGAGGGACGAACCATCTCATTCTTCCAAATTAGAGAAGAAAGTTCAAGCTCTTGCTTCCATGATGAAATAGTTCATAAAAGGGAGGGTTCTACAAGTGAAAGTTTGTGGCATTTGTAGCCTTGATTATCACACATATGTTTTCCCGCAAGTGGTGGGAGATTTGGAGGAAGTTAAGGCATTGGATTCCAACAATGGGGGAAATAGGCCACAAATTGGTAGGTGGAAAAACAAGGGTTCCGTGGGAACAAATGAGGCAAAAGGAAAGACCCTTATGCAAACACCTTCAACCCGAGGTACCGCTATCACCCAAATTTTGTTGGAGCAAGGAGAATCAAGTGCAAGGGTACAACTGAGGTGAACAAGCTCCAGCTCAACCTTATCCAAGGGAGAATGGCCTTCCAAAAACAACACCTCACTCTACAAGTCGGATCAAGAAGAAATCTTAGAAGAAATATCTCAATTGGCTAAAAAGCATGATGTTTTTGCAGAGTGCACAAGGCAAACGATTGAAGATCTTGGGGACTAGGGCATTTCAAGCATCAGGAATCTTGAAATTCAAGTCGGTCAACTTGCCACTTCGGTGAGCCGACTTGAAGCCAAATAGTCCAGCAAGCTTCTTTCCCAACCAGAGATCAATACGAGGAATGTGAGCTCTTTAAAGCTAAGAAGCAGGAAGAAGGTACGCGAACTAAAGAAGGAGATTTTACAAGAGGACGACTTGGTCGTGGAGAGTAAGAAAACAAACTTTGAGGAGAAAGAATTGGTTGTGATAAATCTTTCATGATTGAAAATGTTAAATGCCTAAATGATGTTATTGAAGATGATGAGGTGTTACCCGATATAAAAACCTTTCATGCTCTATCTTGTATGAATGAACGTTGTGATGATACTCTTTTTGATGAACATACTTCCTCTAGTGTGATTAAAGATGCTTTGCTTTTGATATCTCACACTAACTTGTGGAAAAAGAAGCGTGTTACGGAATTAATCATTCCTAAACCCCTTCCTATTCCTAAAGTCAACAAGAATATATCCATGATTGAAAATTTTGGACATGTTTGATATGTTTCACCAAAGATTAAGGGTAAGCCTAAGGTAATGTGAAGACCCGTTCACAAGGATGTGGTTGTTGGTGGTGTTAAAGATGGTGATTCCAGTGACCCATCAAACTAACTTTCTTAGTTTTCAAAATGCATCAAATAATAAGTCATGAGGACAACAATAAAAATATGGCGTTTTCCATTTTATATTAGTAGTTCAAGAATTTTCTTTGAATTTTTTTGGAGTAAGTTTGATTTTTGGTGGTGTTTTAAGGTTTATTATTCGTCAAAATTATTCTGGGAAAGTGCTACTCTTATTTTTCATGTTTTTGGATGTAGGATATAATGGGGAAGTTGGAAGAAACTATTTAACGAAAGCCTCGTGCTAAAATGGGTCGGCACAGACGTGTCAAAGGACGGTCCTTACAAGGCGCATCAATACGAGGCTGATCAGGCATCAACACGAGGCTGCTCATGTGCATGCACGAGGCCCCCAAGCATTGGAATGAGGCCTTTAGGCACCATCACAAGGGTACCTCACACCGGCACGAGCTGGACCGCACTGGCACGAACATTTACGCGCGCAAGCACGAGGCTGACACACACCGACACGAGCTTGCACAAGCCCAACACTAGCTTACACGTGTCCGTACAGATCCATCCTAGGGATCCCTGCAGCCTACCCATATCATCCAATTAAACCTCTCCTAAACCACTATATATACCCCTAATGCCTAACTCTCCTTCCTCAATTACCTTCATCTCCTTCTAGCCGAGTTCGCCCTCCTCCCTCCACAAAACTAATTGTTCCATAACTCTCTCAATATTTCTCCGATTGCCTCCACTATGTATCAAAATATTTGTATGTCCGAGCCCAAAAAAACCAATTCATCACCTTCCCAGAAAAAATCATCATTTCTCCCAGAAATTAAAACCACTTCGGCCAGATTTTGAGTATTCTCCCAAAACATAAATTTTTGGTCTATTCCGGCTATTGTAGTTTTCTTCAAGAAGACCTAGGAGGAGTTCCGCACACTTATCAAGAAAGAATTCCGGCCCTAACCATCAGCTTGAGGTATTTGACCAATCTTGGTAATTGGAGAAATTTAAGTTCTTGGGTGTTTTGCATTCTTGGATTTTGGAAGTATTTTTGTGATATTTGGAGGGTTGTGCAAGGCACGATGGCAGAGATTCTTGAAGGCAAAACATCTCTTACTACTACGATGATTTTGCAAAGTCTAGTAGGCACAGTGACCTTAGAACTCCTTCCGCTCATATGCCACATCACCACAATGTATCCATGCCCTTTCACCACAGGACCAACTCATGGAAACACACACAGATTAGCCTATTCCGGGAGCAAGACTTGCATGGGTTTCCTGTTGGCATCATCATACCGTATTTGGGATCAGCCACAATGATTGAAATGGAATCATTCATGGGGAAATTCCATCTTTGGAGTTGGCCAGGATATCCATCGGTTCGGTGCCCAACTAGACTATCACAAGTAGGACATTGCACAGAGGTTCGACTCTATCGATGATAACCTTCACTAGCTCAGGACAGATATGGAGATGCTGCAGAATGTCGTGGGGGATATCAATGTCATACTAAGAACATCAGGCATCAAAGAAGGCTACTACCATTGGGATCCACACAGGCAGGGGCAAGGAGCTGGACGTCGGAGATGACATTGAGTCTAGCAATCTTCTAACCAAAAGATAGCAAAAGAGATGCTAAATACTTCAGAAAATCCATGCATTTGACGTCTCATCAAATACCCCACACTTAAAACTTTACTCATCCTCGAGGAAACAGGAAGAAGCAAAGACCTAAACATTAACTAGCATGCAAAGTTTTCCCCAAAATATCCAACATTTTATTCCTAGACTACCCTAACCCCAAGATATAAGAATCTCCCAGACTCTCATATCCAAAACCCTAAGGTAATCGAAACAACCAAAAATCCATAAAAAGAGTGAGGTATACATATAATGTAAACCTAACTTACTCTACCCAAAAACTACAAAATAGACAAACTAAGAGAAGAATAAAAAAATATTCAACTTCTCTCAATTTGCCTAGTTGCCCTCTTGGGTTTTCATCCTAGCTTCACACATTGTTTTCCTTTTTCAATTCTCACTCTCACCCCTTTCCACACCATTTTAGCATCTCATTTTTTTGTCATAGGTTGCTCTTTCGGGTTTTTGACCTATCCGGGCCTCTCATTTTGCCTAAGCTGCCCTCTCGGGTTTTGAACTTAGTGGGATTCTTTCTATTCTAATTTTCCAAGTTTTTTGATTAAAAATTCTCTCAAAATAGCTACTTTCTACAACTAAGCTAAAATACTAATCATAAGTATCATCTTATTCCCCTCTCTCATACTTAATGGTTGCATTGTCCTCAATTGATATAAACATTCTAAAACACATGTGAAGGAGAGAAAATGAGAGAA
>JAULKK010332591.1:0-10838 GCA_032355705.1 Rubia peregrina | reverse complement strand
AAATGATCACATTACCTCATTAAAAAACCCAATGGGAAAAAGAGTATAATGTTGACCTCCTAAAAATATTAAAATAATAATAAATGACGTTTTTGATATCTTATCACTTACTTTCATTATTTCCTTGTAAATTAGTGTTGTCTCATAGGAGTCATGTCTAATTTCTTCAAGTTATTGTAATTGCAACTTCCTATGTTCGGCTTCACTCAAGGCCATATTCATGTGGTTCATAGCCCAATGTGTGTTATGCTCGAGTTCTACCGGGAGGTGGCACCTTTTGCCAAAGAGAATCCGGAAAGGTGACATACCTCTGGGGTTTTTGTGTGCAGTTTGGTAGGCCTAAAGTGCATCATCTAGTCAGGAACTCCAATCCTTCCTAGATGAGTTCACCGTCTTTTCAAGGATGGCCTTGATTTCCCGATTAGATATCTCCGCTTAACCATTTAATTTTGGGTGACAAGCGATGGATGTCCAATGGGTCATTCCATATCTCTTCAACAAGGATGTTATGGTTTGGTTACAATAATGGGTTCCTCTACCGCTTATTATAGTTTGAGGGATGCCAAACCGAGAAAAAATGTTCGATTTGTGGAAACTCATCACTGTTACCGAATTATTGTTCCTTTTTTCCTTGGCTTCTACCCACTTGGACATGTAGTCCACTACCACGAGAATATAGCGGAACCCTTTGGATTCAAGGAAAGATCCGATGAAATTCATTCCCCACACATCAGAATTCTCCACTGGCATAGAGAAAGCTTGGGGAAACTCTTCTTTTAATGAGATGTTACCCATCCATTAGCAACGCTCACATGATTGGACACACTTTTAGGTATGTTTCCATATGTACATCCAATAAATTGCACACTCTACTACGTTATTGATGGTTCTTTTATACCCGAAGTATCAACCACTGATAGAAGAATGGAAAAGCTTAAAGATGGATTCTACTTCATCTTCAGGAATGCACCTGTTAACCTCTTGATCGACACAATACTTCCATAACAAAGGATCATCCCAAAAATATTCTTTTGCCTCATTCACTAACCAATCACTTCTGCTTAATCATGCAAAGGAGGGAACTCTCCCGTTGCTAAATAGTTCACTATATCGGCATACCAAGGTTGACTAGTCGTCACCACAAACAATTGTTCGTTGGGAAATTCTTCCCGGATCGGTTCAAACTCATACTTCTCCTTGGTGCGATCTAGGCTATCAGGGGGTTTCAATCTACTCAAATGGCCGGTCACCACATTCTCACTAACATTTTTATCTCTCACCTCAACGTCAAACTCACTCAAAAGAAGTATCCACCTAATAAGTGTAGGTTTCACTTCCTTTTTGTTATCAAGGGATGAAGTGCCACATGATCCATATAAACAATTACCTTGATACCTAGAAAAAAGGGCCCAAATTTCCAAAGGGAAAATACCGTGTCCAATAACTCTTTCTTTGCTGTGGAGTAATAGTGTTGCGCAGCTTTTAAAGTTACTGACGCATAGTACATGATATGTGGCACCTTCCTTACCCTTTGACCTAATATCG
Organism: Rubia peregrina; assembly: GCA_032355705.1. NCBI lineage: Eukaryota > Viridiplantae > Streptophyta > Magnoliopsida > Gentianales > Rubiaceae > Rubia > Rubia peregrina. Next base: position 9,293 of record JAULKK010332591.1, on the reverse strand, counting down.
CCCCTATAGCATAGTCACTTACATCACACATAATTTCTAAGTGAATGGACCAATTTAGGGTGGAATGATAGGTGCGGTCTAAAGTATCTCTTTTAGAGTGTCAAAGACTTTCCTACCCTCCTCAACAATGAAATCAACTTCCTTTTGCAAAGAATTACACAAGGGAGATGGGATCTTAGAGAAATACTTAATGAAATGTCGGTAGAAACCGACATGTCCTAAGAATTCCCTAATATCCCTAAAACTAGTGGGGTATGGTAGGGATTTGATTGTGTCCACTTAAACCATATCCACTTCTATACCTTGACCCAATACTAAATTACCTAAAAGAATACCCTTCTCTACCATAAATTGGCATTTCTAGGAACTTAATGTGAGGTTTGTGTCAATACACCTCTCTATCAAGAGTTCTAGATGATGTTGGTAAGGATCAAAGAAGTCTCCATGGATGGTGAAATCATCCATGAAAACTTCAATGATACGATCAATAAATTCCAAATTTTTTTGGAAGGTACATGGGGCTTTGCAAAGACCAGAGACATGAGCTTATAGGCAAAAGTGTAAAAAAGGGCATGTGAAGCAATAACAAGCATGACTGGCTAATCTCTCTAGTATATTATCAATGAATGGTAGGGAAATGGTCCTTGCGAGTTACCACATTAAGACAGCAATAATCAATGCACATTCGCCACTTATTTTGAACATGAGTGGGTACCAAATCCCCATCCTTGTTCTCTACAACTATCACCTCACTCTCTTTGGGAACCACTTGGGTCAGAATTACCCAAGTACTATCAGAGATAGGGTATATCACCCCAGCCTTAAGTAGTTTAACGACTTCACTCTTATCCACTTCAATCATCGGCGGGTTTAACCGCCTTTGAGGTTGGTGTATGGGTTTTGTACCCTTCTCTATCAGTATAAATTGCATACAAGTTGAGGGACTTATTCCATTGATATCGACTAAGGTCCAACCTAAAGCTCCCTTAAACTTCCTAACCACCTCAATCAATTTACCCTCTTGGTCACTAGTGAGTCTACTAGAAATAATCATCGGTAATGTCTCTTCCTCACCTAAGAAAGAATATTTCAAGTTTTTAGGTAAGGCTTGAGTTCGACTACGGGTGGTTTCTCTATTGAAAGTTGGTTTTGGTCATCACTAGTTCATCTAGGTTCTTGGGTAGGGTCTCTATGTGAGTCTCAAGTTGAGGATCGATCTCTCCCACACTCTCCACCAAGCTAAAGCATGGTGATTATTAATTGGATCATTCTCTAAAGCTACATTCATGGAAACACCAAAAGTTTCTTGAACAATATCATCGAGAACATTAATCACAAGACTCATCAACAAGAAAATTTATGCTCCTCATACATGTTAAACTTCACAATATTTTTACGACATTCTAAGCTTAACTTTCTAGTATGCACATCAGTTTTAGCCCGGGTGGTTTTAAAAAAAGCCCCCCTAACAATATAGGGTTGGACTCCTTTTCATCTTCCATATCTAGGATGTAAAAATAAGCTATGAATGCTAATTAAATCACCTTAACCATCACATTCTCCACGATAACTCTTGGGTACGTGGTGGAGCGATTGGGTTATTGAACTATCACCCTGGTGTCATGCATTTTCCCTAAGTTCAATGATCTATACAGAGAGTATGGGATAACATTAACGGAGGCTCCTAAATCTACCATGACATCTTCGATCAAAGACCCTTAAATCATGCAAGGGATAGTGAACATGCCAGGGTCATTGCATGTAGGGGGGAGGTCTTTTTGCATAAGAGAAGGGGGATGTTCACTAGTTTTATTGATCTGTACATAATAACATGTGTTAACCTATGCATTTAGCACATTTGTTAGTATGTTTCAGATGTATGATTGCTAGGTTTAGTTGGGTTTACATTACAGGGCATTTAGATAGCCATTGTTTGTTTTCTTGTCTAAATCCTTAGTTTTGTAGACTTATTTAGACCTAATGGATGTTATGTCCTTATTGGCATCTAGGTCCTGTTTTGTGAGATTATTTGTATATTTATCGTAAGAACTTTGACATACATTGTAGAAGGCCATTTGTAAGGATCGTAGTAGATAGTAGAAGCCATTTGTAAGGATGGAAGTAGACAGAAGGCCACGCGTTAATGCTGTAGTAGATATAATCGCGCCAAGAATAGAAAGTGGTCGAAGATCAAACATGCTAAAGACTGGCATGGCCATGTTGTATTGCATGGGTCGTGCCAGCCAATTGGATGGTTCCAAGTAAAGGCACATGCCGCAAGTAACTACACGGCCCATGCAGTGCACAACCTTGTGTGGATAAGTATGTAACATGCGCCATGCCATATTGCACAACCCGTGCCCCTTAAAGATGAAGGTTCTAAAACTAGCCTACATCTCGTGGCCTTTTGCATGACTACGTCATGAGTTCCTAAGAATTTGACTCTCACTCGGCATCTTGTAAGCTATTACACCGACTGTGTTGTTGTGGAGGTAGAAACAAGTTCCCAACCAATGACACACGAGAATACGCACGGGCCATGCGCTTAGAAGACTGGAGACATGTAGCCAGCTCGCTGTACGTGCACTATTGCACGGCTTGTGGTGGTGGCCAGCAAGGGGTTTCTTGCCTTTTTTGGGCCTCTTTAAATCCCAATTATTATCTACTATATAAAGGGACCTAAGTAAACTAGGGTTTACGTTTTACCTAGTTTATTTTTTCATTCTCTTAATTTTCTAAGAGTACGTTGAGAGAGAAAGGGAATAACCCTTCTCTCTTAGTTTAATCTTCCTAGTTTTACCCAAGGGCATTGAATCTAATGGATAAATTTTGTTAAATGCCTACGGAGCAGTTCATTAGCTTGGGGATTTAAATTGTATTCATGATTTGGTATTCTATGATCCTCCTATCTTTTATTGGTTGCAAACATTATGTTCAACTTGTTCCTTACAATCTTGTTAAGTGCATGATTGATATCCTATGTTGGCCTACACCTTAGTCTATTTTTCATGTATAGCACGCCATGGTTGTCCCATTGGGAGTGTCCCTAGGGTAATAGCAGGAGCGAGAGTTCGCGACTGCGTGGGTGTATGCATGTGGGTTGTGAGCACCACTTTGATGACGTACCCTATTATAAACTGGAAAATAGTATCCTGGTAGGCAAGGAGAGGATAGTTAGTAGCAACTACGGTTGGCATAATTCGACCTTTGTCGTTAGAACCCTAGAGTCATCATGAGATGCCTATCTATTTGCATCTATAAGCCTAGGGAGAAGCACTCATAATGGAATTCCCGAGATGTAATTCTCTTCGGGGAGGAGAAATGCATAACGGCAGGGCGATTTGATGCACTTTCCTAATTGTGGGTGACTGAGTTGATAGAAGAGGATGTGGATATCTTTGTGTGACAGACAGAGGGAAGTGTTGAATAGCAATCACCTGTGTAACATAAGCATTAGGATAGGTCTATTGCATCTTTTATATGATAGAATTTTGGATCAAAGTATTTTACCAATCCTGTAATGCAAATATCCCCAAACGTTAACTTAATCTAGTTTATTACCTTGTTCTTCCATGCTTAGTATTTGTTTGATAAGAACCCCTCAAACCTTGTTTGCAGCATTTACTATTCCTGATACGTATCTGATTGACAACCCATAGTTAACTCTTAAATTTCAAGCATCTCTGTGGACGACCCAGACTTTCCACTATCTACCCTTTGGTAGTTTAGTAGTGCGTACGGAAGAAGCAATAAAAATATTTATATTTATGAAGCATTCCACAAGTTAATTCTATCTCCTGAAAGGTTGGTCAATGACCCTCGGGGCGCAGATCAAATTTTGGGGCCACTGTCAGGGATGCTAGTTTGAAGATTTAATTTGCTAACTTGCATTGCTAGTTGGTAGAGTAGTTAGTGTCGCTCTTATTTTTTATATTTGTTTTTCGGAATATTTATTGCTTGAATTCTTGGTGTGGACCAAAAATCCTTACACTATGATTCCAAATTTTGTATATTTTTCCTTATTGCAAATTTATTGAAAAATGAAAAAGAAACTATGGGAGGGATGTTCTTAACGAGCGAGATTTTTTAGGGTATGTTATTATGATCATCGTACAGATTCTTGTTCTTCGTTGAGGGAATATGGGAGAGAAATAAAAATTGATTTTTCACGAGGCCAATGGGAGAAAGAATGGTACCCATACCATGACTCCCCGAATTCGGTTTTGAGTTACACCCCTAATTCGTGCAACCAATACTTGGATTTAGTTCCCAAATCCACATGTGAGGAAATACTTGGAGCTTTTGCTAAATTTTGTATAACTAGTGAGTTGCTCAAATCCTGAGTATTTGGTTGCATTAAGTATTCAGGAACTCAACTTTCTTCGAGTGTTGAGAGAGACGGGGGGAAAGTAAGGGAGTTGATATGGAAGGTGAGCCAACTAGTGGGAAGAATAAAGGTAATGGATGAAGAAGCTCCACTACCCCCTCCTTTGGATGGGCTAATGAGCAGGCGAGGAGCTGAGCACAACAAGGAGCCTCTTGAGATCCTCAGAAACTGTGAGGTTGGTCCTTTTACATTTAATACTATTAAGCTTGTGCCTAAATCTCAAATTTTTTGAAAGAACTATGTGCTTCGAGACAAAAATGTAAGCATAGATTGGTATATCAAACTAGTGGTCATCTCCCTCTTCTTATGCAAAATGACCTCCCCCTACAAGGATCCTGGCATGTTCACTATTCAAGAGACTTTGATTAAGGATGCTTTGATAGATTTAGGGGCCTCCGTTAATGTAATTCCTTACTCTCTGTATAGATTATTAAATTTGGGGAAAATGCATGCCACCGGTGTGGTAGTCCAGTTGGCTAATCACTCAACCACTTACCAGAGAGGTATCCTGGAGGATGTGATGGTTAATGTTAACGGACTAACATTCCCGTCTGATTTCTGTGTCCATATGGAAAAATTAAAAGGATACCACCCCTATATTGTTAGGGAGACTTTTCTTGAAAACCTCTAAGGCTAAAATTGATGTGCATACAGGAAAGTAAAACTTAGAGTGGGATGAAAACATTGTGGAATTTGACATGTACGAGAGCATAAATTGTCTTGTTGATGAATCTCCCCCATTAGGGATTGATGTTCTAGATGTACTGTGTAAGAGACTCTTGATATTACCATGAATGTAGCTTTAGAGAATGATCCTATTAACGATGTATGCTTTAGTTCTCTAAATGGTGGCTTAATGGAGAATGTGAAGGAGGTTGATTCCCAAATTGAGACTCACATAGAGGTACTGCCCAAGAACCTAGATGAACTAGTGATGCTCGAGACCAAACCTTCAATAGAAAAACCACCTGTAGTCGAACTCAAACCTTTACCCAAAAACCTGAAGTATACTTTCTTAGGCAAGTGAGAGACACTACCGTTGATTCTTTCTAATAGGCTCACTAGTTACCAAGAGGGTAGGTTGATTGAGGTACTTAGGAAATTTAAGGAAGCCATGGGTTGGACCTTAGCAGACATCAAAGGTATAAGCCCCTAAAACTGTATGCACCATATACTATTAGAGGAGGATGCAAAACCCATATGCCAACCTTAAAGGCAGTTAAATCCGTCGATAATAGAAGTATATAAAGGAGAAGACCTTAAGCTATTTAAGGCCAGGGTGATATACCTTATCTCTGATAGTACTTGGCTTAGTCTCACTCAAGTGGAGCCAAAAACGAGTGGGGTGATTGTTGTAGAGAACAAGGATGGGGATTAGGTACCCATCCGTATTCAAAATAGGTGGTGAGTGTGTATTGATTATTGCCGCCTAAATGCTATAACGTGCAAGGAACATTTTCCTCTACCCTTCATTTACCAGGTGCAGTTGAAAGGCTAGCCAATCTCGCTTATTATTCCTTCCTTGATAGCTAATTGGGAAATTTTAAAATTTCCATCAACCTTGAGGATCAAGAAAAGACTAACTTCACATGTCATTTCACCACTTTTGCCTAAAAGCGCATGCCCTTTCATTTTTATAATGTCTTGGGTACCTTCCAAAGATGTATGGTTAGCATATTATCAGAATTCATTGAGAACTTTGTTGAATTTTTAATGGATGATTTCACTATTCATGGAGACTCCTTCGACTCTTTCTTACATCATCTAGCACTTGTGCTGGAAAGGTGTATTGATATAAACCTAATGCTGAACTCTGAGAAATGCCACTTTATTGTAGAGAAGGGAATTATTCTAGGTCGTGTAGTGTCAGCCCAAGGTCTAGAAATGGACAAAGATAAAGTGGACACAATCAAATCCTTACCTTACCCTACCCTACTTGTACAAGGCTATTAGGTCATTCTTAGGTCACGCTGGCTTCAACCAGAATTTCATTAAGGATTTCTCTTATATTTCCTCTCTATTGTGCAAATTGTAGCAAAAGGATGTTGAATTTATTGTTGATGATGAGGGAAGGAAAGTCTTTGATACCTTGGAAAAGATGCTTGTGACTGCCCCTGTTATCCAACCCAAATTGGTCCATCCCCTTTGAAATAATGTGTGATGTGAGTGACTATGCTATAGGGTCAGTATTGGGCCAAAGGATAGGGAGGTGCCACATGTCATATTGATGCGACACCAAATGCATGTATTTTCTGAAGCATTTAACATCTCTTTTGTTATCTTTTTATTGGGAGATTGATAGATTCATGTAGGTTTACATCATAAGGGGTTTAGATGACCGCTTTCAGTTTTCTTATCTAAATCCTTCATTTTGTATCCTATTTTTAGTCAAACGTATTTTTGGTCCTCACGAGCATCTAGATTCTCTTTTGTGAGATTAATTTGTAGATTTCTTGTAAGCACTTACGAGTATTTTAGTGAAGGCCATGTGCAAGGATGGTAAAATATTTAAGGCTACGAGTGAAAACGTGGTAGAAGATAGAAGGGTGGAAGAAGGGAGAAAAAAGTGGATGAATTGTGACCCAAAAGGTTTGATCAAATTCTTAGAATGATCCGAGATTAATTATCCTCCAAGGGTAGTAACATTGGATTCCTCTTCTTGAGAACTGTAAAGTAGACTATAAGAACTCCAAAATCGGATCAGCAGTTCGTCCGTAGCAACACAAAGAAGTTGAAGAAAAGAACCCCCACCTCTGCTACACTTTTTGACTTTTATTGGCCAAATTTGCCTATAAATAGCCTCCCTCATTCCCTATTTGTCCAAACCCGACTTTGGGCCTCAAAACCCCAGTTTTTTAATCGTATTTTCTTAGTTTTTTCATTTCTTCCATGAATTCTTGTAGATTTGTTATGGGTTATCATTATCAGGGCTAGTTATCACTTGGGAGCAATTGATTGAATCTTCCAAACCCATGTAGTAAGACTCTATTTTACTCTTTCATGAGCATTTGCTGTGAAGTATTTATTGTGCATTAATGTTGTTGTTTACTTAATTTATGTTGTGGGTTGTTTGAGAATATGAAATGTTTGTATCATTAAGTGCTAGAAGTACTAGGAAAGTGTATAATTTGTTCTCACCTTTGGCATGAAAATCCAAGAACATGGAACTAGAACTTCTTATGGGTAAATGATGTTAACCTAGCTAGATGAGTATGTTAATGTTGTTTGTTATCATATTTATCGTAAGGTATCAATGAAAGATTGAATCTTGGAATTTTTTTGTTCTAGGTTTAGTCTAATAAATGCTTTATTTGGTTAAATGGCTAGGCATTTTATTTAATCCTTGTAGTTGTAATCAAATTTATGGCTCTTAGTATATAATGCCATTGATGAAATACCTTTAGGCATTGTTTATCTAAAGTACTTATCAATGAGGTTTGCAAATGGTTGTTGAACGTCTCTGCAAATGACTAACTAAGAAGAAATGAATGTTGATCTTCAAATGGAAGTGATAACATTCCCCATATGCAATTAATGTGAAGGAATAAGTAAATGAGTCTAGGATCTATAAGTGGTTTGGAAGTGAAAATCAATTGTCCCCAAGGCTTTGTTAATTGTGATTTTACCATCCTTTTAGTAGCTTGTTGAATGATAGCATAGTTAGTTTAGTTTGATAGTTGTGTTGTCTTTCAATTCATAACATTGAAAACCAACCAAAAACCCATCTCTTTACATGCTTATATATATATATGTATCTGTCTTTATCAAGGCTTATATCCACCCCTATATGCATGAACCCTTAAGAAAATCACACTTCTTTGTGGATGACCCCAACTTGCGACTATCTACTTAATTGTATTTTGTAAGAATTTTGGGCTTATAAATTGTATCTTTAAGAGGTACGATGACGACCTCCCAAATTTTGGCACCGTTGCCAGGGAAGAGGCATTTATTTTTAAGTGTTTGACATATTTGGTTGAATATGAGTTATTTGTTTTATTTCCCTTTTCTTTTTGGCTATTTTTGTTCGGAGTAGGTATTGCTCGAGTTCTTGGTGAATTTTTATCGAGTATCATTACAATATCATTCCGAACTTTTGGAAAAAAAACCTGAAGTATAAAACATCTCACGTTGAGGGAACTCATGATGAGAAGAGAGGCGCAACGAGTAATGTTTTGTAGGATTTTTCATTCCGACCATCCTACCAATTCATTCTATATGTTGAGGGATAAGCACTAAGAGGAGGAAAGAACCGTTAGTTTTCAAAACCAAGGGTATTATGAAGAGTTCTATAAAGAAGATGGAGTTCATGGTTTTCAAGGGAAAGAAGCTCAAGAATGGAATTCGTACCATGATCCTTACAATCCAGAGTGGGGTGGTAATCCGGATTTGTGGTATGAAAATGAGCCAGAAAACCAACCTTACGAGCAATATAGTTATCCCCCACTACCTTACACCATAACCCAAAACCTAGCCGAAGGAGAAGGTTTAAGTTTGACTGACACGGAGATAATAAATACATTATCAAACTTGACCAAGTTAGCCAAGATTAATGAGGAAGTGGAAGCTCAAACTTCCTTGAGACTCAAGGCTTTGGAGGGGCATGTGAGTAACAAGATGGAAGTGGTGATATGAATGGAAGCTTGTTATTCCAAAGATACACCATCCCAAGTCAAACTCAAAGATACGGTGAGTGAGGTCACCTTGAAAAATGAGTTCGAGTTCGAAAGGGATGAGGAGTTGGTGGATGAATGCAAAGAAGTTGAGGAAAGGTCATTGTCCTACATTCAAGATTCTTTCTATCATCACCCCCACCTCCACCTAGGGACGAGGAGTTGGTGGTTGAATGCAATGAAGTTGAGGAAGAGGTGATTGTGGTACATCCATTACCATTATCACCCCTACT
>JAULKK010332581.1:0-10838 GCA_032355705.1 Rubia peregrina | reverse complement strand
AAAAAGGGAATACAAAGATCCCAGTAAATGGTTAGTACTTGATGAAAGTCTGAAACCCGTGGAAAATTTTGAAATTTTTATATGGGTTTATATTTTAACCTATATGGGTTGAAACCCGCAGGTTTACCCATTTTTTACCCGCGGGTTGAACGGGTTTCAATACGACCCATTTTTTACCAGACCCATTTTTGACTCATTATAAAATGGGTTGAAATGGGTCATACCCATATTTTTTTTCGACCCATTCTACCCGACCCATATTCAACCCGTCCGCCCATTTGCCACCCCTAATGTGGCGCAAGAGAAGAGCGTAGTAACCAAGTTTAACATTTTAATACTCAGCAAAATCAGGAGTACATCACTTTATATCCGTCTAATTTAAATTACTAATGTATACTAATAAACTTCATAATCCTTCACAAACACACCATCCATAGATGCATAGTGGGTTTTTGCCTCGACCACAAAACTTTACACAATTCTCCGAAGTTATGCAACGGACTTGATTTGGCCCAATAGGATGCTCCAGTTGTTTAGCCTCTTTTCTACCGGATCCTAACATGCATAATACTTAGAATTATCAGCGACAAATTACATATATATAATATATGTTTATAATTATCAGCATGAAACAAATAGCCATTCAAAGAATTAAAGAATATAATGAAAATGAAAAGTAGAGATTTTTCAGTATTTAAGACCTTTTTCCGCATCATCACAAAAGCATTCATCGTTCTTACATTGCCAATGAACTGGACAGCCTGGTTCCTTTGAAAAACACCAACCTGTGATACAATGTAGTTATAAATCAAGGCTTGAAATCATGTCCATTGAGAGGAAAATTGACATAAATACAAGTAGAAAATTTGTTTAAATATAGAAATGGTCAAAGTCGAGGCGGGAGATACCGGAAGCAAAGAGCAGAAAAGTTGTCAGGAAAACGATTTTGATTGACTTCTCCATCAACTACTTATTGAATATTAAGAATAGAGCAAGAAAAAAAAACTGATATTTCTGGGATACATTCATTCTATTAAACTTGTCCTAATTTATAGGTGATTCAAGGATTATTTAAAATTAAATTTATATTGTTGATAGTAAATTCAGAGATTACGTGAATTTGATTATTAATATTGATAATGGCTACCCACTCCTGTTCTTATATGAATCATCCATTCCTTTTTACAAAATCTCCTAAAATATTGTAATAAAATAGGTTTCGGATTTATTTATTTAGTTAATATTTCATTCTAGTTCAAATCAAATAAATAAATATTTTCAAAATGGTCTTAATTTATAGGTGATTATGTGGCTACTCAAAATTAAATTAATTTTGTTAATTAAATTAGAGATTATGCAAATATGATTATCCATACAGATAATGTATGGCTATCTACTCTAAATCCTTACTAATTGTAAAGTTCAGAATTATTTGAGTTGACAATTTGTGAAAATTATGCAAATATAGAATGATGTGTTGTAATATAAATTATGGAATTATTTGCGAGAAAAGGTAATCCGAGAAGTATATTTTTCGTTCGGTTGGTTTTTGATTGCTGAATATATCAATTATTATATTTATGGGATTGGATTAGATTTATGGAATAAGATTGATATGGTATATTCGGTTATAGTGAAGATATGGATGAAATATTTTTAATTCCTTACTTCAAGCGATTAGATTAAGGAATTCCTATCTCTAAGGGATTTGATTGTTACAGAATATTTTATGGAGATAGAATTCCATGCGTACAGGATACTGTAGGTATGCGATCGAATGTATAAATACTGAGGACATTGTGACTGTGCTATTTACGAATTTAACAGAAGAAAATTAGCATTCAAATTTCATTCTTACGAGTAGCCGAGAGTTCAGTTTGTTTCCAACATGATCAATACACTATTAATCTAAGTTCAGAATCAGAAGCCTTGATTCCTCAAGATGAGGAGATCCAGCATCGATGAGTATCGAGGTTAGAGGGAGTCTGATTAAGGTGGATCGGTAGCAAGGAAAGCTTGCAAAATACACATGTTATAATTAGAAACGATAAGTATAGTCATGTCCATTGTACTTTGTTGTTCTCATTAGTGGATTTATTTTGAATTGGGCTAGACCTCGCAGATGTAGGTGGTTTTTCACCGAACTGTGTAACCAAGTCTGTGTGTCCTTGCTTTACTATTTTATTTTCACACTTGGTTTAATAGGTTATGTTGGAACACACTAGTGTTAATTAATTAGGTAAAACCAAAATTTCATTTGGTATTAGAGCTTGGTCACTTACTCTTACCTTGGTTTTGTCAGGGAAAGTGTGATCCGGTTTTACCATGACGACCAAAGAAGGAGCTTCAATATCTCGACCACCATTATTAGATGGGACAAACTACAACTATCGAAAAGCTCGCATGAGAGTGTTCATCAACTCACTAGATGAACTGGCATGCCACTTTGTGGAAACTGAATGGAATTATCCAATTGAAGATTCTGAAACCAGTTCAAAAGAGAAGGAAGGATAATCAAGCACTCAGAAGCAGAAACTCAAGGACAAGTCTACCTGGAGTCCGGATGAACTTAAAGCTTCAATGGAAAACTCAAAAGCTTTGAATGCTATCTTCACAACAGTAGATGAAAGTCAGTTCAAACTCATTTCGACATGTTATCATGCAAAGAAGGATTGGGATATTCTGCAAATAGTCCATGAAGGAACAAGCCGAGTACGAGAATCTAAGCTTCAAATGTTGGCCACAAAATTTAAGGAACTAAAGATTGAGGAGGATGAGACTATTGCAATTTTCAATGGGAATCTAAGAGATATAGCAAACATGGCATACCAACTCGCGAAAACTTATAAGGAGGCAAAACTGGTGAAGAAAACCTTAAGATCGCTGCCTCAAAGATTCTTAATGAAAATTGCCGCTATTGAAGAAGCAAGAGATGTATCCACCATGACACTGGATGAACTAATGAGATCATTACAGACTTATGAGATAACTCTTGAGTCATCCACAAAGAAAGCACAGAATGAGTTGTCTTTCAAAGTTTCCTTTTCAAAGACTGACCATGATGATGAGAGTGATGACGGGATTGAAGAACTGGCACTGATCACAAAAAACTTCTCAAGAATGCTAAAAAATAGTGGTAAATAGAGGATCTCAAGAGAAAACTAGTGGAAGTGAAAATTGACCTCGTGCACAAGATTTTGGAAACAATAAAGGACCACGTCTTGAACGATCGAATCAGCGGTTCCAAAGAAATCAGAGAAGTGAAGCAATGTAGTCTGGAACAATTCAATGCAGAGAATGTGAAGGATATGGACACATTGAGGCATAAACACTCAGAAAAACCAAGGCCGGTCTTATGTTACCTCTTGGATTGATGATGAAGAAAGGGAGGAAGAACAAGAACTCACCAGTAGTTATGTGGCATTCAGAGCTAAGATTTTTTGGGATGAGTGAAACTGGGTCATGTTCCAACATGAAGATGACCGATGTTATGACATGTTCCAACACAGAGAAGCAAAATGGTAATACATCAAGTGATGATGATAGCCAGGAAGTAAGCGATAAAGACATCTATACTTCTTATGAAAACATATATGGAATGTAGCTGAAAGTTATCGAGACCAAGAAAATCTCAAAAGTGAAGAAAACCCAACATGCAAATAGAAAGTCGGAATTGATGGATCTCATTGATATGCTAGAAGATGAAGTGGAACAACTGAAACAAAAGATGAAATTGACTACTCAAAGGGCTGAGATAGCTGAAGCTGCAATCCTAAAGCTTAACACTGGTAAGGCAAAACTGGTTGATATTCTAATTGTGGGAAAGAATTTCGAAGACAGACAGGGAATCGACTATTACAAAAAAAATTGATACTGTAAATTTCAAGACAGAAGTACAAGACATGAAGAAGAAAGTAGCGAGGACTCAATGAAGGAAACCTGTGTTGTGCAGCTACTTCTCGTATCAAGGCCACATACAGGAACAATGTCCTAGATTACTCAAAGACATTATGAATGAACGACAACTGTCTGCATGTTCCAATATGGATGATGATATGTGATCAAAATTGATCGGAAAGGTTTGGATTCCTAAGCGAACAATGATCTGTCTTGTTGCTCACACGTCTCTTATTGCACATTCTAGAGACTCGTGGTACTTAGATAGTGGATACTCTCGACACATGTCTGGAACACATGAGTTTCTCACAAAGATCAAGCCTTGTGATGGTGGATTTGTTACATTTGGTAATGGAAAGAAAAGTCAAGTAGTTGGCAAAAGAGAACTACAAATTGAGGGATTTACAACCTTTACAAGTGTTTTACTTGTTGAAAATTTGAATGCAAATATTTTGAGCATCAGTCAATTGTGCAATGACAATATGATTGTGGAGTTTCATAAAGACAGATGCATTGTTAATAATGGTAAGGACAAAGTACTCTCAGGAATTCGATCTTCAGACAACTGTTATAAGTTGGAACAATAAATCAAGTGTCTAAGCTCTAAAGAAGATGAAGGAAAAATATGGCACAGGAGGCTAGGACACATCAGCTATAAAATACTAATGCAGATTTCAAATTCCAAGGCCGTTCGAGGTATTCCTTCTCTCACTCAGAAAAAAATAAATTATTTGTGGACCATGTCAACAAGGTAAACAAATTCGATCACCCCATTCTTCTATTCAGTATATTACAACTTAAAGAAGTCTTGAATTATTACACATGGATCTGATGGGATCGTTCAATACACCTAGTATGACTGGCAAGAAATACATTTTTGTATGTGTTGATGATTTTTCCAGGTACACTTGGGTAGCATTCCTTAAGGAAAAGTCTGACACAGTGGATGTGTTTAGAAGTTTGGTGATCAAACTGCAAATACAAAAAGGAAGTACTGTAGGAAATATTGTTAGGGTTCGAAGTGATCATGGTAGGGAATTTGAAATACAACAGAGAATTAGTTCAGGAGTTCAATGCTAATGTTAGAGCAGAAAACTTGGACACAAAGTGTGAGTGGTATGGGTGGACTTATGTCAAAGGCAAGATCATAAATTTCTCAGGTCAGAAAATTAATGCTATCCTTAGATTGACCACTCCAGACTTTGTGGGACCATATTGAGAAGATCTGGAACTGTCAAATGACCAGATTCTTGTTGAGATCACTGGAGTACTAGATACAAATTGTCCTGAGCAAGGTAATGCTACTATGTCCAGTCTGACCCGTAAGTATTTCTGTTTATCTCAGATAGCTGTAAACTGTTGGATTTCATCTACAAGTACTTCTGCACTGACTAGGGAAATGGCTAAGTGTTTGTATTGTGTTGGAAAGAAAATTCATGTGAATCTTGGAAGGATAAAACAGGAGAATATAGTTTTTCAAGCTGTTTCATCCAGAAAAAAAATAATTTCTGCCTCATCCTTGCGTGATTACAACATTAGTCAGAGAAGGTATAGCGAAGGTGAAGGAGGATGAAATGATCATTGAGACTACTGCTATTAAGGCAAATTCCAGGACATTCTATGCAAGGAAGATAAATGATCTGCCCTGGAAGATTTCTGAAGATGGTAGTTGGAGTGCTGCGAGCAAGAAAGACAGAGAGGCCAAGAAGGTGATAGTTCAAGCCAAAATTGCAGCTTTGAAATTATAGTTAGCAGCTCTTGAAGAAGAATTGAAGAAGTTGGGTGCTGACAATGAAGATCAGGAAGAAGCAGCTAGTCCTGTTTCATAATTAATATGTTCATAATTTGTTTTTCCATTTTGGATTCCTGGCATGTTTGATGGCCCCAAGGGGGAGTATTTTGGATTTCTTGAATTTCTTATTTTGGTATTCATGATATTATTTTTGGGCCCAGCTGGAAGCTAAGGATATTATGGAATTTTTTAACCTCTCGGATTCTTGAATTTTTTTATGTTCGAACATGAAAAGCGGTTCTTTGAAATTTCAGTGTTTTACGACTCTTTTTTATGTTCCAACACGAGTGTTGTGATTATTGTATGGAGATGTGAAATTTAGGGGGAGCTAAATGCGCGTATGGTTATGTTCCAACATTCATATGAAGTTGCTTGTTCTATTTGCATGATCAACAGATTGAAAATCCAAAAAGGTGGATGGGTCCACATATTGCCAAAGGGGGAGATTGTAAAGTCCAGAATTATTTGAGTTGGTAGTTTGTGAAAATTATGCAAATATGGAATGTTTTGTTGTAACATCAATTATGGAATTGTTTGCAAGAAAAGGTAATCCGAGAAGTATATATTTCGTCTGGTTGATTTTTTATTGCAAAATATATCAATTTCTATATTTATGGAATTGGATTAGATTTATGGAATAGGATTGATATGGTATATTCGGTATGGTGAAGATATGGATGAAATATTTTTAATTCCTTACTTTAAGGATTAGATTAAGGAATTCCTATCTCTAAGGGATTTGATTGTTATCAGAATATTTTATGGAGATAGAATTCCATGCGCATAAGATACTGAAGATGTGCGATCGAAGGTATAAATATTGAGGACATTGTGACTGTGCTACTTACGAATTTAACTGAAGAAAATCTACATTCAGATTTCATTCTTACGAGTAGCCGAGAGTTTAGTTTGTGTTCCAACATGATCAATACACTATTGATCTAAGTTCAGAATTTGAAGCCTTGACTTCTCGGGAGTAGGAGATCCAGCCTCGACGAGTATCGAGGCCAGAGGGAATCTGATCAAGGCGGATCGGTGGCAAGGGGATCTTGCAAAATCCACATGTTGTAATTAGAAAAGATAAGTATAGTCGTGTCCATTGTGCATTCTTGCTCTTATTAGTGAATTTATTCTGAATTGGGTCAGGCCAAACAGATGTAGGTTGTTTTTCACCGAACTGTGTAACCAAGTCTATGTGTCCTTGCTTTACTATTTTCTTTTCACACTTCGTTTAATTGGTTATGTTGGACCACAATAGTGTTTATTTAAATTTAATTAGGTACAACCAAAATTTCACTCATTGACGTTATTTTTATGTTTTCAGTTAGACCGAAGTGAAGAAGTTGTAATGTAAAGACAATTTCATTGTTTTGCCGTTGAATTTGAAGTAGAATTAGGATGTAGTATAGATTGTTCGGATTGTTAGTGTGATTTGTGTTATTGTTAGCTACTAGGATTCAATCAATTTTGTTGTGTAACCAATGTCGTTAAACTAATTTTTTTTAATGATGCAATATTCAACAAATTCAGGAGTACATCACTTTATCTTCGTCTCATTTAAACAGCTACATACGTCAAATAATGTATAATAAACTTCATTCACAACAAATTGCTATTCATCACAACAAATTGCTGATACTGACAATGCCCACCCACTCCTATTCGCTACCGATTATATGAATCTAACTACATTCATTTTTTGTAAAATATCCTGGAAATAGGTTTTGGATCTATTTTTTTTTTCCGGAATTCAGTTAATCCAGTTTAGCTCGACTCTAATAAATTAAGATCATTTTATTAAGTTCTTTAAAATGATCTTAATTCATGGGTGCCTAGGTTGCTAGTCAAAATTAAATTAATGTTAATAAATTTAGAGATTATGCAAATATGATTATTCATACAGATAATGGCTACCTACTGTAATTCCTTACTGATTATGTGAATTGAACTATTTTTATTTGCAAGATATCTTGATAATAAATTTGTGTTCCTTTATGTGCTAATAATACTAAGTTGAACTATTGCAACATTTTTATAAGTATTACTTTATGTGATGTTGCATTAGATCTAACGTAAAACTTTTAAACTTTATGTAACACTTTTCAATATTTATGCAACATTTTCCAAATGTTTAAGTAACACTTTAGCTATTGTAATATTTTTAATAAATGTTGCAAGGAAAGTATTACATTATCTTTTGTTTGTAGTAGTGTGTATGTATATACTCTCTCCGTCCCATAGAAATAGGAACATTTTGACTTTTGGGAGCCAAACTAATCCAAATTCAACCATTAAATTCTATTATTATATATGTAAGATAATTATCATGTTATATGTTGTTGAATTCATCATAACATGTACTTTCAAATTGTTATTTTTTGTGATTTTTTCTATACACATAAATAAATAGATTAATTATTGAAAATTGATTCAATTGACTTTCAAAAGTTAAAATGTGCCAATTTCTCTGGGACGGGGGAGTATATATACACTAATAACTAGGGTTTGACTTATGTAATCAACGGTCAACCTTTAGTCCTTTGCATAAAGTCATCCACACATACATACATATACATACATACATATACATATACATATACATATACATACGTACATATATATATATATACACTAATAACTAGGAATTGACTTTAGCAATCGATGCACAACCCTTAATCAACCGTATATATAAACAGTAATAACCAGAGTTGACTTTAAATAATCAACTGTAAACCCTTAATCGTCCGTATGAAGTCATATACTCCTTTCGTCCCAAAAAATGACGCATTTACTTTTTCACTAAGTTCAATGATCTTGTTTGACCGTCAATATATCTAGCTATATAAAACAATTTTGCATAAAAATTAATATTTAAAAAATAGATATTAAGATGAATCTAACGATATCTCACATGATATATTTTTAATATATATATATATACACATTTATATTTAGGGTCAAAGTTTACAAAGTTTGACTTGCAAAAAGTAAATATTTCATTTTTACTGGGATGGAGAGTATATATATATATATATGCGTGAGTATTTGTGTCATAAACTTTTGAAATGAGAAGAGGGTAATAAGTTAATAACCAGGTTTAATGATTCAATATTCAGCAAATTCAGGACTACATCACTTTATTTTCGTCTCATTTAAACAGCTACGACAAATAATGTGTCATAAACTTCAGAATCATTCGCAAGTGCTTCTAGCTCTAATACCTCCACCCCGGTGTTAGTATTTGGCTAGCCGGACTTCAACCATAGCACACCCAATCTCAGTCATGTACAAAATACGGTATCAAATTCCTTTCTAAGCTTTGTGGCACAAGACACATCTAGATACAGAGATTGTTCCAAAAATTGATATGATATCATGAAGGGGAATAATCTTATTCACCAACTTCCAGCTAAAGATTGCAATCTTTCTAGGGTGAAGTTTGTTCCATACCTTGGCCAGGGTTGCTGAGTGTAAACCATGGGTCCTGACTCTCTCACAGGCGGAATTAAGGTTGAAATTACTTGCAGTTGTTGGCAGGGGCGGATCTACATGGGGCTGGAGGGGGCTCCAGCCCCCGCCGAGATGAAAATTACGGGAAATTTGGGTTGTAAAAATTTTTTATATAAAAAATTCTTATCCCCCTCTGATGATGGAAAAAATTGATTTTTTTTAAAATGATAGATCAGCCCCCACCACATATGTATCCTGGCTCCGCCCTTGGCATCCGGATCATGTGATCACTATTCCTAAGCCTTTCAGTGTCCTTTAGGTTTTCCATCCTCATTTTTCCCGAACAAAAAATCCTGGCAGATAGCTGGAAGTTTATAAGGGAAGAAAGTTAAATGCTTATTTCTAGTCAATGATAGAAAAGGTGAACTCTAAGGTTCAGAACGGCAATACCAAAATACTGAATCAGGCAAGGAGGCTAATACCCAGTAAGTGAATGGAAATTGACCATTTTGGAGATGGTTTTGACTATCCTTGGTGGTTTGACTGGTTTGTTCCCAACATAGAAAGCTGGTTTACTAAAATTACTGACCTGACCCGTAGCTCTCTTATATTCAGCCAGGAAAAGCATTAGGTTTTTGAGAGATTTCTTAGTTACTCTAAGAAATGTAACTGTATCATCTACATAGGACAGATGACTCATTCTCATGTTTCCAAGGATTTTAAAACCATCTAAGTAGTTATTTTGGAACTTTAGTTTTAATTTAGACCCCTGTTTAAAACTTCAGTTATAATGTTGAAGCCCTAAAAAACCATTTGGCTTTCCATTAACTAAAACTAAGAACATAACTGATCTTATATTACTGAGAATTAAATTTACAAAATGCCCATGAAATCCTATTTTCAGTAATAAAGGATTTGACACATAAGCCATGAAACTCCGTCGAATGCTTTTGACATGTCAATTTTTGCTATCATGTTTAAGGATTGGTCTCTTTTATTCAACATTCTCACCATCTCCTGCATGATCAGTATATTGTCATAGATGCATCCCTACCTTAGATAAAAAGCACTCTGTTTTCCAGAGATCAACCAATAGAAGATGGTAAGCCAGATGCAACATTTTCTTTCACGGATGAAGATTTAATCAAGAAATTATCTGGGAAGATGAATCCACAATTGCTTTTTAGAGGTAGGAATGAGAACTGTTAATTGAATTTGTTACTTCTTTACAATTGAGATATACTTGAATCGCTCGTGGCATTTGATTCTCTTTGTTTGCATCGTGTTGTAGAGGGGCGATGAAGGTGAAAGGGACTACGAAGATCTTGATCTGCGGTAAGCTTTGTTTGTTTATGTTAATTCACATTCGAGGCTTAGAGAACCACGCCTGATTAAAAATTAATGTTTATGTGGTTCGTGTTTCTTTTTTATATTCCCTTTTGGCCTCTGTTCTTTCTTTAGGTGGTTCACTAATTCTATCGGGTGCGATATAAACCTACTGCATGTCATACAATGTGCTAGCTTAACAAAGTTATAGTCTATGAACGATTATTGTTATGATGAATTGAGCTAATATGTGTTGTAGGTTTTTGCTACCCCTGAAACTCTAATTGGTTTCCATTCAGATGCTGGAGCTTCTTCTGACCTATCGCATGCGCTGGGTTATTTAGGTAGGTACACATTTCCATGATACTAGAAA
>JAULKK010332563.1:0-10840 GCA_032355705.1 Rubia peregrina | reverse complement strand
TCTTTGAGGACTTTGAACTTGAAGGTTTGGTTAGTTTTGGTCGAAATGGTGTGATTGGATGTTCCGACGATGACATTGTGCTAGAAGAGGATGACTCAACTTTTTCTAGTTATTTAGGTCGCATGGACCATGAGGAAGATATATGGGTAGAAGGAAGATAGAAGATCAAGAATAAGAGGGGAAAGAAAAAGAAACAAACAAGGAAGAAAAGGAAGTTGAAATAGTTTCCTTTTATGGCATCAATTTTTTTGCATTAATTTAGGAGCGTGTTCTGAGCTTGGAACTCGTTTGGATGTAATGGTTAACATTCTTTTTGTTCTTCATTTGGCCGGGTATCGACATATTGATAGCTATGATAGATTCAAGTGATTTCTATATAAATCAAAATCACTGGAATTGAGGAAATAGGTTCAGATCATACTTTGAATCAAACGAAAACATCTTAATCATCCTACAACATAAAATTTAGTCAAATTAAAAAAACATCTTGACTATCCTATAAATTGTTCATGAAATGCATTAAGAAACCCATCAACAATGCATATAAACCCAAAAGGCACAATCAAAGAGACAATGCCCTTAAAGAGCGGGATCGCGATGAAGATGCAAATGGACGTTCAAGTATTGCTTGTCAAACCATTTTATCAGCCTCTCCTCCCCATGGAACGACATCCCTTCCACGCTTGCATAACGCAAGTTGTTGACTCTGCAATTTTCACACACTCTCCCTTAATTGACAGATTTCGATGCGCATCCATTTGAAGGAAGTTTTGAAGACTCTAATGAATACTGGGTCTGATTCCTCTGCAGCTGATAAACAACAATAATAAAATTATAATTTACAACTAAACCAAAATATTTATAAAAAAACAAAAATATACCTTCTTCTATTATAGGTCTCTTGCTTTGCTCAGTTGCGTCCCCATTCTCGTGTCACCACTTGTGCTCAAAGAGCACCAACTTCTTCTTGATGAAGTATTGCTTGTCAAATCATTTTATCATCCTCTCATCCCCCTGGAATGACATCCCTTGCACGCTCCTCAAAATTAAGGTAATTAAGTTCCCATTGGGGAGACTCTTAATCACCTTCTTCGAAGAGGCAACACTCATCATGTGTTTGAATAGTGTCATCCCCGGGTTGATCTATTACCCTCAATGATATAGTAAAACATCATAAGAGTTGAATATGTGGTTTAAGTAAAATGCCCAGGTGTCTGGACAATGCACATAGCTATCATTTCATGTAAAATTCTTTTATCTATAGTGAAATTCTTTTATCTATAGTGAGGTGATGAATATTGAATGACTCGGACCTTCCAAGATCGTAGCCATTCCTTTGAAAATACCTCACACTACACTCAAAATGGTCAACATTGGGGGATCGGTATCTAGAGGCCATTTCTCCCTATGATAAACATCATCTAAAGGGCCATCTATTTTAGACCCAAAAAACATCGTCTGCACGCTTATAAAGGCACTCTAGAAAACCATTAATAATCCACATGATTAATTCTACATCAAAATTGTTATCCCTAGTTCTAAATACCCCTTCGCTAACCTTATGCATATTAGAATAAAATTGACAGATTTCATCAAAGTATGACGGTTCATTCAAAGTTAATAAACGTAAAATATGTTTTCCATCCAAGTTCAATACGGGGTCGGCTAACCCTATGTTGTGGTATACATTCAAGTCTATAATATAATAATCTATCATCTTATATCTAGTTTACGCATGAAGTGAAACCAACCTCGCTGAATTGAAACTCGGATTTCCAGACTCCTTGACGATTTTGAGTTGCGACGTTCACCACCTCCTCTCTTCGACGATGCCATTGTAACAAATTAACCTCTAGTTGGTCAAAATTGGGGGAATTTATGTTTTATGATAGAGTTCTGCCTCCGGAAGAAATGACTAGGTTTTGAATTGGGGGTTTTGAATCGAAGAGCTATTTTTATATATAGTAAATGCACTTCAAAGCTTGGAAGTGAGTCAGATCTTTATATTGACTATCTGAATTATAGTTTTGTATTCGTAACACAATCTAAGGTATATTATCGAAGATCTGAATTGTTGGTTCAGAACTCGGAAATATTTTAAGACAACAAAATTAATGGGAGTGTTTTTGTCCAGGGAACGAACGGAAATGTTGCCTGAGCTCAGAAACAAGTAATTCGGCCCTTCTTTAACATGGTCAAATGATGTTCCAAATTAGGAACTTAATTTGGGCCAGTATAAAAACCAAAACTGTAAGTTGTCATAATAAAAAAAATTGAAGGAAAAATGGCATTTCTCTAGGCCTATGGGTTTACGAAAGTAGTCATTTAGAACGGAAAGATACTAACAATCAAATTCATAACATTTCTATTAATAAATTCAAGATAATTCAAAGTTATTCTACAAAATCAACAAAAAAGTGCTTGTTTTCCAGAATAGTCTATGCCAAATAAATAGACTAGTTCACATTCCCATCGTCCTCAAACCTTTCTTCAATCTCGAGGTCGGTCTCATCATTGTAGTTTCCACCCCCGTCCTCATCATCATCTCAATATTCATAATCTTCATTCTCATAGGAGTACAGGGACTTGAAGTTAGGTATGTTGAACTTATCTACGGGGTCAATGTGGATGCCAGAAGAAGCAATGAAATTAGCATGGCTAACTTCCGCCGCTACAACCTCCGTATTAGCGCCACTAATTTCTTCTCGTAAGCATTCCATGTACCTACTAATTGTGATCTTAAAGATCTTATGCGACCTTATTAATAAACATGAAAACATTGAATAAAAGTTTCAATGTAGTGACTATGCATTAATAATTGTGTAAAGATATCAAAATACGACAAGTTAAGATGAACTTACGGGACAAGGATGCCTATGAGCTAAAGTGGCTACTCCTCCTATTTTCAAGTGCCCTACTTTCTGAGTTGGTTTAATCCTTCTTTTAGTGCATGCATTTTTCAAAAAATTAGCAAAAGAGAGAACTTTCTCAAACACATCAAGAATAGGAATGCTAACCTCGACTTTCTGACAATTTTGCGAATATGTGCCCCATTGGTTGCCACCTTTGGTCTTCCTCGTAGAGCACTAGGGAACGGCGGAAGATGGATCACCTTTGTCTCGGTGGTAGGAAGCTTCTTAGAGGGCTCCTCTTCAATAACTATTTCTTGTTTTTCCAAATTGGTCTTGTTGTTTTCCACGATTAAGTCATCTTCTTGCATAGTTTCCTTCTCGTCCTCGCGTACCTCCTGCCCGCTTCTAAACTTCAATGCACTCACATTCTCTGGCTTTATCTCAGGTTGGGATGGTAGATTGCTAGATTCCCTAGCCTCAAGTCAGCTCACTGAAGTGGCAAGTTGGCCAACTTGGACTTTGAGATTCTTGATACTCGAAAAGGCTCTAGTGCCAAGCTCCTCAATCTCTCTCCTTGTCTGCTTTGTGAACACATCGCTCATCTTTGCCAATTGAACTATTGAATCTAGGATCTCCTCCCGGTCCAACTTGTACAAAGTGGCATTGTTGTTAGAAGACCCTTCTCCCCTCAGGTGGGTTGAGGTTGAGGTTGTCCACCTCGGTTGTACCCTTGACCTTGGTTGTCCTCGCGCCAACGAAAGTTGAAGGTATTCATGAAAGGGTCTTATCTATTTTAGCCTTGGTTCCCTTGGAAACTTTTTGTTTCCCCCTATCATATTACCTATTTCCACCATTAAAGTCCAGAGCCTTCACTTCTTCAAAATCTTCAACCACTCATGGACATGTGTCAGCAGGATGATCAAGACTACAAATTCCACACACCTTGACTTATTGAGCTCTCACATTCATAAATTATTTCATCATCGAGGCAAGTGCTTGAACTTGCTCTTCCAACTTAGGAGAGTGAGCGGGCTCATCTAATGTCTTCACATGAGATCGGGTGCCAAATTGTCTTGTCCCGTTGGCTATTTCTTTGAATAATGCCACTGCATCCTTTTGGCTCTTGTTGGCTATGGAGCCATTTCATGCCGCATTGACCATTCTCATATTCTCGTCACAAAGGCCTTCAAAGAAGTAGTACACCAAATCACTTTCTTTGAACAGATGGTAGGGACAACTTTCCAACAATCTCTTAAACATCTCCCAATATTCACAAAGGGACTCGTTCGCCATTTGCAAAATGTTGGAAAATTTCTTCATTAGACTCGCAGACTTAGAAGCCGGAAAGTATTTTTCAAAGAACCTCCGCTTCATGTCCATCCAAGAAGTGATGAACCCCGGTAGAAGATAATATAAACAATCCTTGGATACGTCCCGAAGCTAGAAAGGAAAGGATCTAAGGTTGTAATCTTCTTCCAAAACTCTGGGTGACTTCATATTAGTGCATACTTGGTGAAACTCCAAAAAATGATTGTTCGGGTCTTCACCAGCCATCCCATAGAAGGAAGGTAGGCATTGGATCATGCCGCTCTTCAACTAACCGTTACATTCGGTGGAAAAGGTGGGAAGACAATGCATAGGGGTTGATTCTCCAAGTTCGGAGACATCCACTCTCTAAGTGTAGGATTGTCCTCCGCCATCTTTACAGTCTCCTCAACAACTACAGTCGGTCCTTGTGGAACCTCTACCCTAGCTCTTCTCATTCTCATTCTCCGAAAACCTGCGTTATCTGGTAGGTAGTGTAAAGTTCATAAGTTTGTGGTACAGGTAGGTACCGTAAACCAGAAATAGACAATACCAAACCAAAGAAAAATACTAGCAAACAAATTAGAAGTAAACGGAAAAGCTATCACAAAGGATGAACACCAAAACCCAACCAAAGCTACAAAACAAAAACAAAAACAAAGACACTAACTACTCAACCAACTAGCTATGCAAGTTAACAGTTAAATCTTTAAACTAACATCCCCAGCAACGACGCCAAAATTTGATCTGCACTCTGTGGGGTCACTAATAAACAACCTTTTTTACGGGAGATCTACTAACCAACAGAGTGCTTGGAAGATCAAAGATGGATATTTATATTGTTGCTCCCGTTCTTATTACTAATCTACCAAAAAGGTAGATAGTGGCAAGTCAGGAGTCGTTCACAGAGAAGCTAGGAATTTAAAGGTTAACTAAGCAAAGCCGCAATCAGGTCAGCAATCCAATCACTTGTCAGGAATAGCTAATGTCACAAAACAAGGTTGAGAAGGGGGTTGTTTATCTAAAAACTACAATCATGCAAAGACAAGAGAGTGTGAACTATATATAACTAGCACTTGGGGATATTTTCCTTACATGAACGGTAGTATATTTCAATCCCAGATTCAATCAAGTATGAGCCGTATGAACCTATTCTAATGCTTATGTCACATATTGTGATCGGTAGTCAAAACTTCCCCTTATTTGTCACATAAGAGTGCTATCATTTTCTTCCACCAATACAACCTCTGTAATAAGGGAAGTGCAACTACGTCCCCGCCACTGTGAAATGTCATTCATTCCCCCATATAGAATTACGTCTCGGACACTCCATTATGAATGTTTCTCCCTATGCCTATAGAGGCAAAGGATTGGTGAGGGGTTGCAATGACAAGAGTCAAATTACGCCAACCCTAGTTGCTACTAAACTATATTTATCTGTAACCTATCAGGTTTCTAGTCCAGCTCACTAACGGCCGTTCATCAGAATGGTGACTTGCGACCCACATGCATACACTCACACGGTCAATAGACCCTCGTTCCCCCTATTACTCTAGTTGCACTTTCCAAGGGGATACCAATAAATGCTCCAATATGAAAGTAGACTAAGGTGTATGACAACATAGTGTATTAATCATGCAATTAACAAGAATGTAAAGCACAAGTC
The DNA here is from genome assembly GCA_032355705.1 of Rubia peregrina. Classification (NCBI taxonomy): domain Eukaryota; kingdom Viridiplantae; phylum Streptophyta; class Magnoliopsida; order Gentianales; family Rubiaceae; genus Rubia; species Rubia peregrina. The sequence goes on along the minus strand of JAULKK010332563.1, from coordinate 5,017 downwards.
AACAGAATAATCATAATCATTAAAGGATAGGAAGATCTAAGAATCTCACAAAATAACTACCAAGTCATGAATACAAATATAAATCCCCAAGCTAAATCACTACTCCTTAAGTATTAAGCCCAAAATTTTCATTGGATTCAATGTCGTTGGGAAAAATAAAGAGATAATAAAAATAGGAGAGAAGGGTTAGTCCATTTCTCTCTCTACCTACTCTTGGAAAAATTAGGAGAATGAAAACTAAACTAGCCAAACTTAAACCCTAGTAGACATAGGTTCCTACATAGAGTAGTAAGAATTTGGGCCTTGAAAGAGACCCAAAAAGGGTACTTAAACCCTAGCAGCCGTCTGGCACGTGACATGCTTTAGCACATGGCCCGTTCAGCTCAGCCTGGCATAACCGACGTAATTCGGCACGGGCCGCCGACTAGGCGTCCGTCTCGGCCTTTCTGAGCACACAACCACACCATTCTTTATAGACTGCAAACTGGGGTCATTTCTCGAGCATTTGAAGTGCACGGTCCATGTAGATCTTCAACGGGCTGCCAGCTGGAAGCTGATTCCCACTTCTAAATGGGGCGGGCAGTGTAAAACATTGTGGGCCACTAGTTGGGAGTCGATTTCTGGGCAAACTGATGGTATTGGTGTCCAAATCTTTGCGGCTGGTCTTCGCATATTGAACTTGGTTTTGAACTGGTCGTGCAATATGACACAACCCTTGCCCATACTTAGCCGCACGAGGCACTGTACAAGCACGTGTCGTGCTCTTCTACATGGCCCATACCAGAGCTTCCTGGCACCACCCTTGTTGGTTGGCACGACTCGTGTAGTATTATACGGCCTTGCCAGTTCTTCCTTGGTCAATCTTCGAATCCTTTCTCTTCCGCGCTTGGTTCCATATACTATCACATTTTAGCTCGAGGCCTCCTGCTACTACCATTCTTGCGAATGACCTTCTACTATCTAATACCACCCTTGTGGATGACCTTCTACAAACCACGCCAAACGACTTACAAGCAATCTAACAAATAAGCTTACAAAACAAGATCTAGATATGCTTGTAAGGACATAACATCCATTAGGTCTAATAAGTCTACAAAACTAATGATTTAGACTAGAAAATCAATAATGGCTATCTAAACCCCTTATAATGTAAACTTGACTAAACCTAGCAATCAACCAACCAAAACATAATAAGAAACGTGTCAAATGCATTGGTTAACGCATGCTCTTTGGTGTAGATAAATCCCTCCACACTTTTTACTCGTCCTCGAGTAAACAAAAATGAAAAAATATCTAAGAGGAAAGTAGCATGCAAAAAGAGTTAACCAATACATTCCACATTTCCTAAGCCACCTTAGTTCCCCCAAAGATGTGAGACTCTCAAAAATCTCACTCCCCAAAGAAGTTTAAGTAACCTATCCAACCAAATCATACCAATAAAAATGCAAGGTATACATGATAAGTGAAACTAACTTACTCCAGTGAAGAAGCCACCAAAGACAATCCAAGAGATGCTTAATATAATTTCCAATTTCTCTCATTTTGCTTAGGAGCCATTTCGGGGTTTCATCCTAGCTTCACAAAAATTGAAATCACTTCTCACCCTTTTCCACACCATGGTCTCTCACTTTTGCATAGGTTTTTCAACCTATATGGGCCTTCCCCATTGTTTCCTAAGAGCATCCACAATGGTAGTGGAGTTAAGGAGCACTTCTTAAATGTCACATCATGAATTTTGATAAAAACTAGATAAAAATAAACTACCAAATGGATCTAATAAGAACTTCTTAGGTACTTTTTTAAAATTTTAAATTATAATTAATAAAAAATATAAAATAAGCCATGTTAAATGACATTCATTGAAAGAAATAGGTACCAACTCCTTAACTAAAGAGCAACTCCTTATTAAGAAGTGGTCCTTAAAAATCCACAATGGTACTCCTTATTAAGAAAAGTAGGTTTAAGAAGCTACCATTGTGGATACTCTAAGTCGCCCTTTCAGATTTTTGACTTAGTCAGGTATTTTTTTCATTTTTCAATTTTTTTGTGTACAACAAACTGCCCCAAAGGTGGGATTCATACTACATGAATATATCTATGGATTGAACTATTGGGAAATAGTTGCATCCATATCTAGTAAGCTAGGGCCCTGTCCAATCTCTCTATTGTTGGGGGTTTCCTACCATTAGTCCAGGTAAATGTATTACCTACAGTATTTATATGAGCTAGATGATTGTTAGTTATAATCATGAAAAATCCTCTATGCTTACTCTGCTTGGCTTTTTAGGTCCCTTATATTCCTCCATTGTATTCAGAGCATTAAAATCTCCTATTAAAATTTTATTCTGCCCCGACATAAGATTTTGATCAACCCACCGTTTTTTTCTTTCTTTTATGTTAGTAAATGCATGTATAAATACGATGTTCATATCTTCATATAATTAGCTACTCCTTATATTAGCAGAGGTATATTGTTCATTTTCAGTTGTTATGTTCATTACGATGTTATCCTTCCAAAATAGCCATATGTTATTTACTGTAGAAGCTATGACAATGATCAAATTTATTCCTAATCCTATAGTTATTAATATGATCACATATGTGTTTAGGTTCCAACATGCAATTTTTTTATATTTTATGTATGTTAATTAGCCCTTTTAAATTTTCCATACAAGACCTTTAATGCTTAGGATTGTATTAATCATAAAGAAGTGTTTTCTTACTCTTTGAGGAAGATCCGAGAATCATTTTATTCAACTTATTAACCATGGTTCTCTTTCTGGAATATGATGGTTTAGTATTCACTTTTAATGGTTTAATACTTACCTCATCAGAAATAACTACCAAGTCATGAATACAAATATAAATCCCTAAGCTAAATCACTACACCCTAAACATTGAACATAAATTTTTTATTGGATTCAATGCCATTGGGAAAAATAAAGAGAAAATAAAACTAAGAGAGAAGAGTTAGTCACTTTCTTTCTCTACCTACTCTTGGAAAAATTAGGAGAATGAAAACTAAACTAACCAAACTCAAACCCTAGCAGACATAGGCTCCTACATAGAGTAGTATGAATTTGGGCCTTGAAAGAGGCCCAAAAAGGGTACTTAAACCCTAGAAGCCGTCTAGCACGAGACGTGCAGTAGCACACAGCTCGTGCTGCTCAGCTTGACACAACCCATGTAATTCAGCACAGGTCACCGGCTGGACGTTGGTCTCGACCTTTCTGAGCGCACGAGTGTACGACCGCGCCATTCTCCACGGACTGCCGACTGGGGTCATTTCCCGAGCATTTGAACTGCATGGGCCCTGTAGATCTTCACGGGCCACTGGCTGGAAGCTGATCCCCTCTTCTAAATGTTAGGAGAAGTGATTTAACCTCTTTTCAATTTTTGGAAATTGTTACATCCACTACTAAAGAAATGACTTTTAACTTCGGTTCTACAACACTTTTAATTTTGGTTCTGGATAAAAAAAATAATTGAAGTAAAAAGAGGAATAGTAGAAAGTCTTATTTTTGACTTTGTTCTTATTAACCAAAGTCATTAGTTTCACTCGAACCCATAATCGAAGCCGCACCCGACGTCAGGTGACCTGAAGCCAAAACCAAAACTCTACCGATGTCAGGTGACTAATTTTTCCTTTTAAAAAATTATCGAAAGCAAAATCGGTTACGATTCCGCTTTCGGTAGTTCATCTGAACCCATACTACAACTAAAATTTTAGAAATCCAGACTACATTCAAGCACCAATTCACACTACCAATACAATCACGACAAACCAAATCTAAATCATCACACCCATTGCCATGTAAACATAATCACTAATTCAAATAATTTAATGATGTTTATTCGCACATATTCTTGTTGAAACTCTTGTCTAATTTAATCTCAAGTCATGAATTTTTAAATAACCCAAAGTTTGAAAGAAAAAGAAACATCTGAACCCTAACTGAATAAATCAAACCACGGATGAGATACATCAACCTGACTTGGACTTGATCCACCTTACATATGATCCCTATTTGATCTACATTGTCCTGCATAGAAAAGATCGAAACAATAAATGCATTAGTGATGTAACCCTCTTGAAAAACATTGACATATTGCATCAGAGGTAAAATTATTGAGGAAATACAGAATCTTTGCAGACTCATAATGGCAGATGAAAGAAGAAACATCAAGAAACCTCATGTAGTTTGCATCACATATCAAGCTCAGAGTCATATTTATGCCACGTTACAATTTTCCAAAATTTTACATCATAGAGGCTTTCTCATCACTTTTGTTCTCACTGATTATAATTTCAAATGTATACTCAAATCAAGAGGTCAATTTTTTTTTATGGATCATTTGATTTCAAATTTGAGGCTATTCCAGATAGACTTTCAGCACGGGATGATTTGTTCGTGTTCAGCTAATAAATACTACCAGGCCTACGCCTCTTACACTATCCAGACAGAATAGAAAACGTACTTCACAATGGATCTCCGCCGTGCACCAGTGGCACAGTAGAGTTCCTTACAGAGAATGATCAATCAATCAACTTGATAATCGGTGAAATCAAAGAAGAAAGCATAGTCCGGGAAAACCTGACCTAGGGAGAGCTCATCGGAGACTGCTTCATGCTCGACCACGGTATCTGCTATACTCAGTTTCTACTGGCTGATTTACAACGACGGTTGTGGATCGGGGAAAAGAAGAGGAACTGGGGGCTATGCACCAGAGGGGAATGCCAGGAGATTTTATAAATTATTGCATACAAGTCCCTAGAGTTTTGGTAAAACCCCAAAAAATGATTGTCAAATAACCTAAAAAATTATAGAAAGGGGGGTTTGCCAAGGTCTGATGGTTGTACTTTTTTTTAATGTGGGAAATTTATTTGGCCTCCCTAGCCATTAAAAAGAAATTAAAAATACAAGTTATGTAGCCAAAAGGCTAAGTTTCCATCAGTTTGACAAAAGCCCGAGAGGCATTTGTGTACAAAAAAGGCTTGTAACCTTGAAGCTAAGAT
>JAULKK010332553.1:0-10840 GCA_032355705.1 Rubia peregrina | reverse complement strand
CTGTCAGAGCATCCATGTGCCCTGCCCCCCCTCCAGCCACTTCTTTTCTTTTTCTTTATTCTGGTGCCTTCTTTCCGTTTTCTTTCAATCCCATGTGTCCTCTTTTCAATTCCGTTTTCCATTTTCTTTTAAACAAAAATTTTAAAGTTTTTTAAAAAAACTAAATTTCAAAAAATCTGAAATCTTATTTTTACAATTTAAAAATCAGCAAAAATGAAAAAAAAATACATGATCCTTTTTAATTCTGATTCATAAAATAATTTTGAAACGTTAAAATTAAGTTTAAATATTAATTTTTTTAGAAACGAAATGAAATTCAAAATTTACAAATATATTATTAAAGTTCACATTTTAATTTATTTTGATAGTTGAAGTTATTTGAATTAAATATTATATGTAAAAATAATGAGTTGGATAGAGAGAATCAAGTGGGTCCATGGAGTTGTCTCAAAGTGGTCTCAACCACTGTGAGGGGAAAATGAAGTGATTTAGTTGTTATCTCAATTGCTGAGGTGGATGAGAGATGTTGATTATTTAATTAACTGATACCACAAGAGATGTCTCAGAGGAGTCTCACCATTGTACATGGTCTAATATGGTATCAACATCAACCTAGGCTTTTTAAAGGTAGGGCCTGCCCCAATTGTGTGCGTTCCCGGAGGTTGACTGACTTCAGTACCAGTAGGAATCTGCTAGGTAGAGTCATTAGAAGCTACCGTTGATGAGATTGTTTGAATTCGAGTGGAAGGTTGGGGAACTTTTAGAGCATTAAGGACATTCACTGAAATGAAAAAATAAAAATTTATTTCCACCAAAGACACCTTCAGACGATTCTAAAGAGCTCGATCTTTGAGTGGGTTCCCGAGAGTATTGAGGTGATATGCATTCATCTCTCATCCTTTTATGTGCGTTTAATTCTACATTGGGTGAGAGTCCCTTGGCTAAATGCCTAAAGTGTTGATGTGCAATGAGGAGATACACATCCTCGTATATCTAAGCTGGCTGAGAAAATCTCCCCTCCTTCTTTAATCTCTCGGTAGATGCTCTTGTTTAGATCTAGAACGGCTCTCTGTTAAAGACAAGTCACATCATCATGAGGAGAGTATAGGATCGAGTATCCCTTGTTCGAGTTTGCTTTAATATGAGAATTCTATCGAGGGATTTCATATAGACCACTAGAATCGAAGGTGTAACCACGATCATGCCATCTCAAAGTATTTGAAGAAGGAATAATGATTCTTTTCCTAGTAGCCAACTGGAGAAGGTACATGTATACTTTACGTCTCTACCGGTTGAGACAAAGTAAAAAGCTCTAAGTAACTCATATCAACGGTAGATCTTAAGCTCCTTACATATGGTCATGAAGGCCATAATGATAACCACTACTTTTAGGCAAAGCTGGGTGGGGTTAGCCTTAAATTATTTCAGCAATCATGTTAAAATGGGAGGGAAAGGAAAACATAACCCAGATCTAATATGCTGATGGTATATAGTGGACTTTTCTACTTGAACCATATTAGGAGACTCATCTTCTTCGAGTGGATTCAATCAAACATTATCTGGTATACGTTTTTTTAGAGGAAGGGTGGAGATAAGATTCGAAACCTTTGACGGAAACACGTAGGTTTCATCTGATTCCTTGCTAGCATCTTTCATGGAAGGAAGAACCCTTTTCCTTTTTTATTTCTAGCTTAAAATTCCCTCCAAGGTATAACCTTGGAAGAGATTTCCACAAGCTCTACACCCCCAGACTTCGACCATCTCATTAAACCCTTACCCTTTCGATAAAAAGATAATGAGGAAACTCCTTCAATAAATTCTTTCCCTGGAAGGTTGCCCACAATCAGGATAAATTTTCCATTCCCTGGTTCAATTTAATCAAAAATAGTTCTCTCTGGCAGATGAACGACATCCCCCTCATCAGAATACTAAAAACAAGAGCTCCCCTACTCAGAAACAATACATGCAATATGGTCAAGATATGTGGTTATCATGCAGGAAATCATGCAAGGAATTACTATTTCAGTTACACACAATGAGTGTTAGGGATTTTGGTATATAAATACTAAGGTAGATTATTTACTTATTTTCATTCGCAATTATGTATAAAAATCAATACTGATTTGGGCATTGGAGAATTTTCCATTGGGACCTCTCGGGGCTTGTTTCTTGCAAATTACAATGAAGGATTTGGAGGTGTAACTCAATCGGATTCCAGACGCATCAGCAAGCTTAAAAAAGCTATTTACCACGTGAACTAAGATCTAAGAGCATGTTTTCACAAGCTTCAAACATTCTTACTTCATCATGGATTTAAGGAATTCCTTTTGAACACCTATTTTTTGTTTATCAAGTTCTGTTGTGAAAACATGTTGTAATTTATATGGATAACCTTATAATCATTGGCACAAACTATTCCATCATTAATTATTTTAATAAATACCTTAGCTCTATCTTTTCCTTGAAGGATTTGGCCAGGTAATCTTAATTTCTTCTTAGGTATTGAAGAGCACAGGTATGATTCCCGTCTTCTTCTTTCCAAGCGGAAGTATATTTTGTACTTGATTGAACACTATAGCATAACAGGAGTTAAGCCTAGTGCATCTCCAACCAAGGCAGATTCTAGATTATAGTCATATCGCGATCCCTTCGTTTATTTTCATCGTTATCGAAGTATTGTAGGAGCACTGCCAAGTATGTTATAATTACTCACCCAAAATTTACTTATTTAGTCTACAAAGTCTTTCAGTTTATGCATCAGTTGTGTTAACATCATTGGGCTGCAGTAAAATGTATATTGAGGTATTTGAAAGGATCTCTAGATACCCGTTTATATTTTTGGCCAGCTCGAGACTCTCTCTTTGCGGTTGCTGGTTGGACATCAGATCTTGATGATTGTAGTTCCCAATGTGGTTTCTCAATTTATTTTGGTGGTAATATGGTGAGTTTGACATCCAGGAAGAAAACATTTGTGGCTTCCTCTAGCACAAAGTCGAGTATCAAGCAGTTGATTTTGCTCATGTTGAACTTATATGGCTTCAGCAACTTTTGAAAGATGTAAAGCAATATGCATTTCATGGTTTATTGTGTTGGAATTTGTGAACTAGTGTTAAAAAATAAAAACATTCCCTGTTGGAACATACTGCAGAAATCAGAATTGACGTGTAAAGTATTGCGGCAAAATTAGTTTATGGAAACTTGGAGATTACAAAATATTCAATACAGCTGTGTAGAAGCATAAAGGAATTATGAAAAATTCTTATATTTATGGAATTGGATTTATGGAACATTATGGGATAGTTGAGATAAGGAAAATTCCTTTATTTATGGAGATAATTACGAGCAATTCTGATCTGCCAATGGACTATAAATAGAGGACATTATATGGCTGCAAAGTAACGATTTTAATAGAGAAAATCAACACATTCTATTTCTATCGTTTAAGAGCCTTGCAAGAGCCAGATTATACATATTCCAACATACACGGCCTGTTTGCTAAAGTTCAAAACGTATGCCTTAATTCCTCGGGAGAAGGAGATCTAGAGTCGATGAGTTTCGAGGTCAGGGGGAGTCTGATTAAGGAGGATCGGTAGCAAGGGGAGCTTGCAAAATCCACACGTTGTAATTAGAAGATAAGTATAGTTGTATGGTGTACTTTGTAGGTGGATTTCACTGAACTGCGTAATCAAGTTGTGTGTCTCGTGCATGATTTATTTTACATACTTGGTTAAGTTAGACTATGTTGGAACATAGGATTACTAGTTAAACTAAAATGGTAAAACCAGTTTTCATCTAGCATATGATCTAAAAGGTTGGATAGAAGGCTCCATCACCATTTATACCCTCCATATCACGAATATCATGGAATCTTATACAGAAATATCCCAACATCATTCCTACCTATAATGGTTAGACGAATCCGAGGAATTTTTCGATGACCTACAATTAGGTCATAGAATCACGTTGTATTCCGCTAAACATAAAGTGCAAATTAGTAGGTTCTTACCTTACGGGGAAGGCCTTGCAGTGGTTTGAGTCTCTACCAAGGGGATAGTTTGTTGACTTCCAGGCCTCCTGTCGAAACCTATTGCCCCAGTTTTTACCGGCCGTGGAAGTTCACAAAAACCATGACATATCTTTTTAATCTTTGGCATAGTCATATTGAATCAACAATGTATTTTACATGTGTTACACAATTATTTTTTTGAATCCGTGGATTGAATAAACACAATTGTTATATCAGGATGCATGAATGCTATGACCGATATGTAGCTATACATAAAACTAGTGTCTAATCCTTCAACAACCATTCAACAGCTTTAGTGCATCAGGGAAAAATATACCAAGGTGGAAAAAGCAACTAAATGCGAGAGAGAAAACGAAAAGGGTGAGTTTAGGGTGGAAATATTATAAACCTCCGTCAAATCTTTAGGTGGGACAATACACCTGAATATCACATTCAAGGGAATGTATTCGGTCAGTCAACTAACACCCTTCTCAGCCTCCTCGGACATCCAACCAAAAGGGCCTTAAATGATTATAGTGAATTCCATAGGTCAAGGGACATGGCACGAACAAATTCTTTCAGCTTAAGGGCGAGATTGAAAGATGCATCAGTTGTGGAATGCTTAAAGAATATGTCCTTCCCTTACAAGCTCGAAAGAATCAAACAGAAGGACAAAGCTAAGAGAAAAAGCTAAGCCGAAGTCAACGAGGAAATGAAAGGCTGAATGAGGCACTACCGAACCATGCGACTGTATATGTAGTCATTGGAAAAATCAGGGTCACTGCAAGCAAGAACTCACACTAGACGAGGAACCCGACGCGACCCAAGAACAAAAGTTATAAGATGGACAAAAATTCACCTTTTCAAAGGCCAATTTGTGCCTTGCAACACCTGTACTGCAATCATATGGTGATGCTTTGGTGAGTAGAGTTATGATTGATAGTGGGAGCATGATTGGGGTTATGGTTGTTACTTTTTTTTACCGTCTAGGACTCTATATGAAAGATTACAAAGATCCACGTTGCCATTGTCAAAATTCACTAGCAGTACGAAGTTTCCAGTTAGAGTAATTCCATTACCAGAAACCATCGGTGAAAGGGATAGCGTAAGACAATTGATTGCAACTTCTCTATCGTTCATGCCCCTCGGTTTTTAACATGATCCTTGGCGCACGATGGATGAACCAAGCTAAAGACATTTTGTCAATGTACCACTTAACGATGAAACTTCCAACAGAGAATAGTATAGTTTCAGTGATAGGAGATAAAGAAACAACTCAAAGTTGTATAATGACAACTTACTTGATCTACAAAGAAGCTACGCTGCCTCACCTATCGATGTGGAAATAATGCTCTTTCGATCGTCCGGAACTGTGAATATTGTTAAAACTTTATCAGTTCAAGTGAAAAAACAGTTAACTTTAGCTCTGTTAGTATTTTGATATCTTCACGTGATATGTTTCTTACCTTATCAACACATTTGATAGTAGTCCCAACACATAGAGAAAAAAAAATGGCAAGAAGCATAACGTCGCTTACTGTAAGAATCCATTGCATATAAATTATAAAAAAGAGGCATACAAAAGCTTAAGTACTTCAAATGCAAAATTTTGTTTTCGACAGTTTATACTTTAGGTCATGATTTATTATGCAATTGTTGCAAGTTTCAATAGGGGTTGGCTTTTTTAAAATTTTAAATAAGCTGAAAAAGTGGAAGAGTTTTATTGTAAATATAGTAAATTGTGGTCTATATATCACAATTTCAGATATTTATTTCATTTTCCATTTTCGACATAGGCCGCTAGGGGTTTTCACCGGATTTTTGCCAATCTCTGGTTCTTCTCTGTTTTTTACCGGTAATCTTCATTTTTCGCTGGTGATCTCCATTTCCTGATAAGATCGATGAGAATGCCTCTGTTGCAATTCCAAATGATTGCTGGATCTCCGGTCCTGCTCGATCTCCGACGCTTCCGACTGTGCTGCGATCGACGAGCTTGAGAGAAGAGCGGCGACAGAGGGATAGGTACCAGAATCTCAAACGGAGGTTCTCAACCAACCGCACGGCGCCGGTGAAAAAAAGAATACTCCACTGGAGATAACGACAACGACATGAGTGGTAGTGATGACGGAGGAGACGATGACCCTTTCCTCTAGCTAGAGGAGTTGAGAAAGCTCCGTGTAGCCGAACTTAAAAAGAGGTTCACTGATACGATGATTCAATCCGATAAATCTCGGTGTTTTATTGTTTTTTGGGGGAAAGTGATTGCTTAGATTGATCTGCGAATTTGAGCAGGTCGTCGCAGATTAAACTGAAGACGAGGGAAGAGAAGAGAGACCAAAACAATGTCGAGATCGCGAAAGGGCTAGGGTTTCTGGGGCATGAGATCGAGCGGAGGAAGATGATCGAGCGAATGATATCCACGCGCGACAAATAGCTCAGTTTGGGGATGACGCATGGGCACGTGCATTTCATCTGCGACCTAATTTTATGCACTGTTCTGCATGTGAAGCCACTCGCCTAGCTGTGTAAGGTTCTATATTATTATTACTCTGTTTTAAATCGATATTAAATTGATACTCCCTCTGATTTCTTAACATTGACTCCCAACAAAAAGCACAATGTTTAAGAAAAGTAAATTGAGTGGTGGAGATTGTATTGGGAGAGTAAAAAGTAAATTGAGTAGATGAAAATAACCTAAACTTTACCAAAAGGGGAATGAGTCATTGTTAAAAAATCAACCAAAAAAGGAAAGGGAGTCAATGTTAGGAAATCAGAGTGAGTATAATAACGCTAGAGGTGTCAATTGGACGGGATTGGAAAAAAATAAGATAGACAATTAATAAATAGGTAATTAATGGGATCAGATATTAAATACTCATTAGGTTTTGAGATTGGGCGGGATGAGAATTGATTATATTAATGAAATTTTTGATTCCAATGGGTCCCAAATTATGTTAACTCAATGGAAATCCAATAAATACCCAATAAATACCCGAAATTACCCAATTAAATACATATTAAATATTTAAAATACAAATTCACTATAATTTACAAGTTATACATCTTTAATGCATGTATAAAAGTAGTCTAATAGTTAGGTGTTATTAAACAGACCTTCACTTATTCACATGTTTAAATTATATTTTAATCTGTCGTCGGACAGGGTACAGTTCGTATCCGTTCATTTTATATTTTATTCACGCTTGAGTGGAGTCTATTTCACTAAGTAATATATTCATCAAAAGATGGGAAGTGATCGGGTATTAATTGGGTACCCATAATTACCCAATTTTAAATGGGTATATGAGAAAATTGGGATCCCAATCCCATTTCTCTTTGTAACCCAATACTATAAAATCCATTTCATCATAATCTCAAACTAGAAGACAATGGGAATTTCTCATCCCATTATCTTGTATTTATTGGGTCCCAGTGATTATTGAGATTAATTGATCTCTCTAAATAATGCCATGCAATTTGATGCCTTCATAACCAAGTGCCCGAATAGTTGAAACACGCAAGCATCTTTAGAATTATCACAATTTAATTTGGTGTCTCTGCCTATGAAGGTAATACATTATTATGATTTTGAGAAAATTTAAAATTTCCAGAAATACAGTGAATTTAAAGTTAAAAATAAATCGGGAATCAGTAAAAAATCATGTGAGATAATTTGAAAATATTATTTTAGAAAAAAATATTATGACTATTGCCCTACCTTGCATAAAATTGGATCCGCCACTAGATGTCAATTATGTGATCCATGTATTTGAGATGTGTTTTAGGTTAAAGAATCAGTAATCTCTACGTGTATACCAAGTATTGGTAACACCAAATTAGCTAATAGTACAATATAAATTAGACAACTGTGACCATATTAACTCTGCATTGGAGTCGCTCTTAGGGAAAAGTAACAAGCAGAGCATAGCGCACAGTGGCCTCTACCTACGTAGTGTTCGGGGCTTCTAGAGTTTGGAACCCTATTCTAGACCCAGTCTTATTGTACAATGACATGCTTCAATCGGGGCTTCTATTAGATACGTTTCCTACAGGCGGCCTCCACCCCTTTGTTAACCGAATGTAGGCCAGGTATCCAATATAGACGTCCTCTAGTTAATAACTAGGCATTGAAGTTTGAAAGAAAACATGGAGAAGTTAGCAGATCAGATCGTTCCTGTTAGTTTGGAATTCATTTCCTTGGCAAAACTCCAATGTCCTACAGATAATTGCAATGGGAGCCCAGGCGATTTGTTGTTGCCTTTGACTGTCCACACTCCAGAGTTGTCAATGTTCAACACCCTTCAACCACAGCTAACATTTAAATTCTTGTCTGCTATGATATAAATTTATAAAAATATATGGTGTTTTTTATATGTGAAATACACAATCATAATTAATAGAGTAAAATGCATTCATACCCCTCGGTTTCTTGTTAGGGCACATATACTTCTCAGTTTTTTGAAAGTGCACATATACCTCAATTCCTTGTTTGTGCACACATACCCCCAACTTTTCAAATGTTGATCTCCAGCAATAGGTGTATACGTGCACTTTTAAAAAACTGAGAGGGTTACATGTGCACTTTTGAAAAACTGGAAGGGGTATATGTGCACTTTCGTAAAATTGGGGGACATATGTACACTAAACAAAGAACTCTGTGGTATGAATGATTTTTTCTTTAATTAATATCTATACTTGTCAGTACATTTTTCTTCTTCTCTTAAGTTGTTCCTCAACAAGTACTGCAGCAAACAGGTCTTCCAGAAGGTCAAATTAAAGCAAGGCGCAACATGGGGCTAGAGGGGAATCCTATGGGCCAGAGACCTCATCAACACAGGGCTAAAATGGCAAGTGGTTGACGGAAGCAGAATTAAAATCCAAGATGAGTGGATCCCAAATCATACTAACCCAATAAGGTACGAGACACAATTGCTACCACAACTTGATTTTTAAAGTGAGTGATCTGATCGACAATAATAAGCAGTGGTAAATGCTCTTATTGAGACTGTTCTTGCAGGAATCCACAAGGACTACCAATTTTGCAGGAATCCACATCTCCTTTGCCCCACTCGGACACAAGGACTACCAATTTTGGGACAAGAAGGAGCTAGGAAAATACACGGTTAAAAGCGACAACCATCAGGGTTGTAACATAAGGGACAACTCAAAACCTTCATGTTCTTCATCTTCAGGGAACTCAACCACTCGTGATACACAATTATGGAAGAAACTGTGGAATACCAAGATCCCCGAAAAGGTAAAGTTTTTGGTATGGATACTTGCACAAAATGCTGCACCAACGGGACAGGCATTCGGAAAAAGGAAATTCCAGGTCTTGCCCATATGTCAACTGTGTCATTCTCGTTCGGAAACACCCACACACATGATACTGGAGTGTCACTTTGCGAGAAAAGTCTGGAGAATTTCAAGATTGTGATTTGATTTCCAACAAGGCATTCCAATCTTGCTCATAGACTGGCTAAGAGAATGGTTCAGGACAGCTCCTCAAGAAGATAACATCAGACTCACATGTATCATCATTTAGGCCATCTAGTGCGTCAGGAATAAGTCATCAATAGAGCAACAATAGGTCTATGTACAAAAGGTTTTAGCAATCATCAAAGAAAACCAAACAGGCGATCATGAGCAAGAAGCAATAACAGCAAGGACAAGGACTCTAATAGACTCCAATGCAGAGCAGTCAGACCTGGAGCAAATGACGGGTCAATAACAGATGATTGAACCCAAGCAGGTTCAGGTAGAAGACATACAACTAATTTGGCATTCTCAGCACGGTCACTTGAACCCTATCTACAATACTTGGACTCTCGTCAACACAAATGCAGCTTACAGATTAAAAAAGGGTAATGTTGCAGCAGCATGGCGTGCTTCTAAACGAGATGGAAGTGACGACTGGTATGGTTCACATAAAATTCAAGCACTTTGTGTTGTTCAAACTGAGCTCGTTGCTATACATGAAGCAATGACAGATGCAAGAAAATGTGCATCCACACATGTTTGCGTATGGACGGATTGTGAGATGGCACTTCATCACATTCAGAGTTTTCCAAACGTCCCCCAAGACTACATGGACTTCTCATGAACATTATAATGTTAGAAATGGTGTTCACAGAAATACACATAATGAAAGTCCCTAGGATGCTTGTAATGAATGCCCATAATTTGGCACGTATTGTGATAGGTGGCTCAAATATCCATCCATCTGTGATAATATAAGTGCTCGACTCTTTGTTTAAATATATAGAGAGAAACACACACTCAGCCGATCCATAAGAATGAGAAATGGTCCAATGGATTCATAGGCTCATATCTCACCTACAGATTTTCTCCATTGATTCAATGTTCCTTTTGTACCTTTTCTTGTCTATTTCTTCTTTCAGATGGGAGTGGATTTTAAGAAATATTTCCTCGAGCCGATTAACTGAAGTTACAAAATCGAAGGTTAGATTATCTGTGTTCTACTTTCCAATTTGTTTGTTGGAACCAAATCAAGAAAATGATGAAATAATAATGTGTGTCTTCAATACGGCCAACCAATCATGATTTAGTCACGTAGTATAAAAATTTAAACACAAAAAATATTTTATAACTGATTCGATTTTAAAATTTACAATCATATTCTTCTTATACTATTTCATACTGAACTACCGTACTTTTTTTTTAATAGTTAATCGGGTTTATAGGGTTCCCGACCCTTTTCTATTAAAGATCAGTTGTTGCCAAAATTGGCTTACATGAAGTGGTGCCCGTAGGCTTACATCAAAGAGGTGCCCGAAGGCTTACATCAACGTGGTGCCCGAAGGCTTACACAAA
>JAULKK010332542.1:0-10840 GCA_032355705.1 Rubia peregrina | reverse complement strand
ACCATAGACTAGCAGATAATGGACAAAGATTAAACAAGTGATTCTTAGTCTCAGCATTCTGCAGGCATAAAGAGCATATAGATATATTCACAATCCCAAACCTTTCCAGAGTGTCATCCAAAGGGAAGCATGTTATTTATTAACCTCCAGCAAAAAAGAGCAACTTTCCGAGGCAAAAGTTTGTTCCATACCTTATTCAGGTATAGGTGCAAATACGCATAGGTGCAAATACAACGAATAAACACAAACTCAAATTTATATGTTCTTCGTAATAACACACACGTAAAAACACATCCATAGTTACTGAGGAAACTACATCTTTACAACTCTCAATTCTTCACGTTGAGTACGAGTTCAATTTAAATAGAAAAATTAAAACAATAACTCCTAATTGTAGCTACAATTCCTATATTTTAGCCAACTAAAACACGACAGAGTTTGTTGTTTTGATACTACAACAAATTTAACTTTAACTAAGAATAATTCAAAGTACAATAAAACAGTAAATAACAGCTAGATTAACCAACTTTGTTTCTCAGTATTGGACTTTATAGTTTCAAATGTTTGGATTTATGGTGAATAAAATAGTATTTAGTGGGGGGGAAGTTAAATAAGTGGATAAAATTGGTTCCTTTTTTTCTGAAAGCAATTTCACTACGTGAGATAAAAACCTCTCCCCAAAAACCTCTCCCAACCGATAAACCCTAATATGGCGGTCTAGCGACCTCCCTCTCCCATCTCTCCGTAGTTTAGCCGTGCTCTGTACCTATAGCTTTCATTTTCAACATCTCTTTTGTGCGAAAACTTCCCTTTGAGTGATGGCTGCTACCAATCAGCCGGAGGTTAGCGCTCAAAGAGACAGCTAGAGATCTTGCAAAATGGCAATTTGGAAGAACCCGATGTTAGAATAGATCAACATAATGACTAGATTAGATGATTCTAGTAGATAATATAGGGTTAGAATTCTAGTATAACTCAACATCTAGATGCATTGTACTCTATGTATTGATGATCATTTTATAAAACCAATCATTGGAAATTTACTCCTTCATGGTATCAAAGAAGATTTTGATCCAAAGATCTTTGCCCTAATTTGTTATATTATTATTTTTCTGCCGCCACCTCTTTCTCTTCTTTGGCCGCCAACCAAAACCCCCTTTCTCCTATCTCATTTTCCAATTCAATTTCCAGCATGTTTATCAACTTTCCCGACGGCATCCCTTATTCTCGGCATCGTTCTCAGCTCTCCTGCTGGTCCTCTTCATTTCTCTGACAGGGCTGCTCCAGTACCTCGACATTTTCACAACTGTCCTCAGTGTTGTTGATTATGTGACACTCTATAATGGTCGTGACCGTATCACTGTTGGTAATGGATCTCAACTCCCTATTATTCATGTTGGTGATTATCATATTCAAAGTCTATGTTTATTTATGAAGTCCTTATTGTGCCTGATATCACTAAAAAAATGTTTTCAATTAGCAAATTAACTCGAGATTTAAATCTTTTATCTGCTTTGATGATCGCTCATTTATTATTCGGCATAAATTCACTAAGGAAACTTTGGGTCATGGTCATGGTGAAAATGGGTTTTATGTTTTAGACTATGGTGCATCTGCTTTTATTGTCTGCTGCGGAATCAAATAAGCTGCGTGCGTCTTTTGAAATCTGGCATGCTATACTTGGTCATGTTCCGCATTCCGTTATTTCTGGATTGCATGCTTCGAGATCCTTATCTATCTCATAAACCTACCCTTTGTAATGCGTGTGAAAAGACTAAAGGTAAGTTATGGGTGCTTTTAAGATAAGCATGATGCCAAGGTATTTAAGATAGTTCATTGTGATTTATGGGGACCCTCTCCGGTTTTATCTGTGGATGGTTTTTTATACTATATTTTTTCCTTAATGATCATTCTCGGATCTCGTGGTTTACCCACCATGTTGCAAATATGATTTTTGGGATGTTTATCATCAATTTGAAGCTTTTGTTCTCTTCCACCATTAAGATGTTTTAGAGTGATGGAGTCGAGTTCGTAAACGGTTGTTTACGTTCTCATTTTCAGACATAGGGAATTCATTATCAGATTTCTTTTCCATATACTCCTGAGTAGAATGGTCGGGCTGAGCGTAAGCACTGCCACATTGTTGAGATGAGTTTTTCTATGTTATACCACTCACATGTCCTTCCCTCATACTAGCCTGACGCCTTTGCTGTGGCTACTTATACCATCAATTGGTTACCCACTCATGTTCTTGCGGGTTATCACCATTTGAAGTTGTCAATTATCAGGTTCGCATATACACCAATTTCCATGCATTTGGTTGTCGAGTCTTACCTTTCGCTCACCCCTTTACTGACCACAAGCTGTCTCCCGACAGTATCTCGTGTGTATTTATTGGCTACAACTTGCATTATAAAGATACAACTTGCAGTATCTTTGAACAGAGAGAAACTAGAGCAGAAAAGTAAGATGGCAAGGAAGCTAGAGAGATTATCAGCCATGAGATTCAAAAATGAGATCTTGCATGCTAGACTCCATAAAGAAATCATTTGAAAACCAGAATCCCAATTCTCATATTAGACGTAAAGATGTAGTTTCTAATTTATCTAGGGTTAAAAGTCTCCTCAATTTTTTTATCCATATTACCCCACTCAATTCGTTTATCGTTCCCAGTTTTAAAAAATTGCAATCCATTATTGGCTAAGTAATCTGCTGGCAGATTAGCTTCCCTCGGTATATGTATCACACTACTAGTACCAAGCAAAGATCTTATTTCAGAACACAGAGGATACAGTTCAAAATGAGCCCTTAAATTGGATGATAAAGCATTAACAACAACTAAACAATCAGACTCTATCCAATAATCAGCAAAATCTCTATTGTTAGCTTTCGAAACGGCCAACTTAATAGCTAACATCTCAGCTTTGGGAGGGGGGGGACTTGTAATGGTTCATAAAAGGTAGCCACCAAATTACCCATAACATCTCTACAAATTACCGCAACCGCCGCCTCATTATGCTTAAAAGTGGCATCAATATTAGTCTTTATCCCTACAATCGGTTTGTACCACTTTACCACCCTAGCGATTCTAGATTTTTGCCTTTTGACGAAAGGGATCAATTTATTTTTAATCCAGAAATCTTGGTCAGCATGATTTCCATTGATCGGGTGGGCTGAAAAAACTAAATAAGAGAAGTTCACAATTTGAGAAATCAGTTGATGTGGATCGGTCCTAATGTCATCGTATAAGATTTGATTTCTCACTTTCCATAGGAACCATATGGTGACAAGTCCAAGAAATCTGATCACATGTATTTGCACCTTTGGCAAACCAGAGATTGATAGGTAAAAGGAAATTATATCCCAAATATTTCGAAAGGTTCTGTTGCGTATCATCATTAATTTGTGAACAACTTCCCAAATAGATAAAAGCATACCCGCAAGAATTTAAAAAATGATCTATAGTTTCACACTGACAACAATTAACAAATTTTGATGGCAGTTCAAAACCCATGTGAGCAAGTACATTGTCAAAAGGAAGTAAATTATTCATCAATCTCCATATAAATATGGAAACTTTGCATGGGATCGGCTTCTTCCACATCTTACGCAGTGAGTATATGTTGTTCATTCTTTGTCTAATAGCTTCATAAGCAGAATTGATAGTTAAATTCCCATTGATGTTTGGCTTCCAGATGAGGCGATCTTCATGGAGGAAAGAGAGCTGGAAGTCCTGCAATTGAGAGATGATATTGGTAGACAAAAAAGGCTCCAGAGAGGTGATTACTACAATCCCCCCCCCTCCATAAATTCCTTAAGGGACATATGGAAACGGTAGTTCCACATCTACATGCCATTTATAAAATAAAGGACCGGATCCTAACCAATTAGCATCCCAAAAACTACAATTTCCATTACCTACAAGGACCTTAGACAAAGAGTTAGCTTTTTCTGCAATTTTGGTTATTGTACTCCAGAGTGGACCTTTTTGGTAGCTAGGAGGAAGAGACCATATGAAAGATGACCAAATTGTTTGGTTGAGCTGAAGTTTCCACCAAATCTTCAAAGAAAAAAACATCTATGATATGAGTCAAACTTCTAACACCCAACCCATTTTCATCGAAAGGATAAAATAGATTCTTCCAGGCCCTCCAAACTCTCTTATTTCCTGTTTCATTAGAGCCCCAAAAGAAAGATGATGCCATTTTTTAATCCTCGAATGATGTGTTTGGGTGGTTTTAAGGCTGATAAAATGTGGGTAGGGAAAGCATAAATACATGATTTAATTAGTACTAATTTTCCTGCCTATGTTAACCAACTGTTTTCCAGTTTTCAATGCTCCTTTAAATCTTTTCGATTAATGGCTGAAAATACACATTCTTAGTTTTTCCATTGAAAATCGGCACTCCAAGATATATAAAGGGGGTTGTTCCTCTTTTCATATCTAAAATGGATTTAATGATTGATCCTGAGAGGCCTAATTACCGAGAAAGTATTCACTCTTATTAAAGTTTATTAATTTTCCGGATGTATTTTAGTATGCCTGAAGGAAATTTTAAATTGTTTTAAGGTTTTTCTTACCGCTTTTAAGAAAAATGACAGTATCATCCATGTACATTAAGTGTGTTATTTTGTTTGCAGTTCTAGAATAATGAAAGAAGTCAATTAGACCTTGATGGAATTGTTTCTTAATTGTTCTAGAAAATGATTTAGTCAAAAGGTTGTATAAAAAGGGTGATAAAGGATCCCCCTGCTTTATACCTCTTGTTGCTAGAAAAAACCGGATGGGGATCCATTAAAAAGCACTGAAAAACAAGAATTTGACATGTTATTTCGGATTACCTTAACCAAAGAGCTTGAGAATCCAAATTTTAGTAAAATCGAGTTAAGGAATCCCCATGAAACCATGTCAAAAGCTTTATTCATATCTAATTTGAGGACCAGATTCTGATTCCTTGTTTTTTGGTTCAGAAAATTGAACATTTGTTGCATTTGGATGACATTATCACTAATATCACAACCAGCCATAAAGGCCGATTGTTCTTTTGATATTAGTTTTGGCATCAACGAATTTAATCTTTCCATTAGTAGCTTAGAGAAAACTTTATTAGTGAAATTAGATAGGCTTATTGGCCTATATTCAGAAAATGATGAGGGCTGTTGTTTTTTTAGGAATGAGCGTAATCCATGTCGAAGCCATAGATTTTGGGATTTTGTTTCCTGAGAGGAAGTCATTTGCTGTATCCAAGAAATCTGAAGCGATAGTTTCCCATCATTCTCTAAAAAAGGTGTTTAAAAATCGTCAGAGCCTGCAGCTCCATCAACATTCATTCCAACAACAGTTTGTTTTAATTCCTGGAGATTTATCTTTTTCAACAAGGCTTCATTTTCTTCCCGAGTGACCATGTTGGGTATATTATCTAGGAAAGAATTCAAGTGAGTACCTGTGATATCTGATTTTTGTTGTGTCAGTAGCTCTTTATAGAATTCTACTACTTCAGCAGCAATCTTAACTTGATCAGTTAACCAAGTGGAAGAGTGGATGAAGTTCATCTACTCCTTATAATGGAAGAGTGGATGAAGTTCTGGCGGTGGAAGAGAGTGAGTTTTTGTTGGGTTGGTGAAGAGAGAAGCAAAAGATGGCATCGCCGCCATGTTGACGACAGTGAATTTTGTGGAAGACATCGTACTAGTTGTTAGTTGAAGTGTAATTTGCATGCAGCCTTCCCGAACTTAAATTTAATGCAAAAAGGATGTGCTGGTGAAGAAATTGGTAATAATAGCAATAGTGGAATGCAAGTGGATGAATATGTGAACTCCAACTAGAAATCTTTTTAGCATAACATCATCCACAATATTTTTTAAATTTATTTATAGAAACTCTTTTTTCTCTCTCGTGAAGAGCTCTCCAAGGAAATTTTTCTTGAAAAGAGCTCTCCAAAGCCTCTGTCTTAGGATTAGTATGCAATAAATTGTATGCAAGTTGAAATGTCTCCATCCAGTAAAAGAGAAACCATGAGATGAAAGGAAAAAAGTGCCATAAAACAGCCTCATAATTACAAAAACATTCGGTTAACCACAGTATATGAAAGTTCACGACTTCTACATAAATTTTAGATGAAGTGATGTGTTGTATCTTTTATAGCATAACAAGTGATTATTAGCATACTTTAGTATTATTCTGGACACATATTTGACATAATTATGTATTCTAGAGATGAAGCAAAAAAAATCAAGGATTTTCAAATTGCTAAGCTAAACATGAAAATCAAAGGACATACCTTCAACCCCAAAAGGATGATCCAGAGACAATGGAGAGAATAATAGGTGATTATGAAGGATCGTCGACCAGAATCCGAGATCGAGTAGAAATATATGTGAACGAGTTCTGCAAAACTGCGTAATGCAGGGATTTCTTTAGATCAGTATGATCTCTAAAATTAGAGCGTCTTGGCTTGATTATTCCAGGAACTTGTAAACGAAGCCTTGTGGAGTTCCCTAGGACTAGGCTCTGACACCCAAGTCAAAATCTTTGTATGTGTATTTTCTTCAATCTGAGCTTACCTTCTTTGTCACTTCTCATGTTTACTTATAGATGATGAATTGTGTGATTGTGGCCCAGGTTTTTTGTTTCCTATCACTAGATATTGGTCTAGTCAGGGTATTTGCCGAGATTAATTCCCTCTGCATCCTAGGCGAAGTGCTGCCTGGGCTCAGCATCCTGTTGCTCGCACTCAAAGATTCTTTCTACCAATTTGAGGTGTTCATGGACTTCACTCGATTATGGGGGTGTGTTCCATAAGCCCCTCCCAGCCAGGGAGTCGTGGCAAGCTAAGTGAGTATGGTTCTAGTTTTTAATATCAAAATGAGTAAAGAATCGATATAAAATGGGTTAACTGGGAGATTGTAATGGTGTTGTAGACTGTGATAAAAAGTTTTTCGTGAAGCGATAAGTGAGTTCGTGGGTAGAAAACATTGGGAGGTGTGATCAGACTCTTAATTACCGCTTTCTTGGGTAATGCTTATTAATGGCCTGATGATATAGGGATTAATTTTTTAAAAAAAAGTGGTGGTAAAGATATTGTCAATGGTAGTGGTTGTAAATGTCAATTCAAAGAGAATTGCATTAAGTGTTGTGCTTAAATACTTTGTAGTGGCTACTTTAGCGTATCTAACTAACTGCAAGAGGCTTAAGATAAACACGGTTTTTGTGATTATTGTGTTTAAAAATTTAAGTATGACAAGAGGTGTTGAGATAGTAATAGTGTGCTTATTGTGATTGATCTGGATGCGTTAAGAGGCATAATCCCTTTCTTGCTTGTTTTGAGGTTAATATTCCATGCACCGGTGATTTGGTGCAGAGACCTCCGTATGGGTTTTTCAATGTGCGTATGAACATCAATTGCGGTATGGTCTAACCCTACCCAATCTACTTTACATTATGTGCGTGTTGGAGGCTTATGGGTTGTTCTTGCTCTGGTGCATCCTAGGGGGTGGCCATAATGGTTGGGTTTAAGCAGGTAATCCACGAGGCTAAGAATATGGAGCTATAATTTCCACATTTTATCAACTTTGAAGACATACCCTCTCATCAGCCCATCCCTTTCGTCTTTAGTCTCTCCATCCTCGGTCCAAAGCTTGTTTTAGTCCTCATCTGGCACTCTCCCAAATCTTACGGTGGATGAACCATCCCCACCATCCAGTCCCTTGCCAATTGCACCTTATTAATATGCTCCCTTGTATTTCAGACCCGTTGACAACTCTGAAGATGGTATGGCCACTCATGCCTCTACTCATTTTCTTAAGCCTAAATTACATACTACTAATAAATATCCCATTTCTAGTTATTCCTCTGATTTTGAACCCAAAACCATTTTACAAGCCAAAAAGAACCCCAATTGGCAACATGCTATGCAATTAGAGTTTGATGCCCAAATGGCTAATGGGAAATGATACTTAGTTCTCAAGCCCTCTGCTTCTAATCTCGTGGGTTGTAAATAGATTTTCAAGATCAAGAAGAAACCATATGGATCTATAGAGTGCTACAAGGATCGACTTATAACAAAGGTCTTCAATATAAAAAAAAGTGTGTTTATTACTTTGACACATTCAACCAACCATAAAGCCTACTACAATTCATGTGGTATTGTAATTTCCATCGCCTGAAATTGGTATATTTCCTAGGTGGATATCAACGATGCCTTCCTCAATGTCGATTTGACATAAACAATTTACATGAAACAGACATATGGCTTTGTTGTGACTAATCGGTCGTCTCACGTTTGCAATCTTAAGAAGGCTTTACATGGACTTAAATAGGCTTCAAGAGCATGGCCCTAGAAGTTAAAACAGAATTTTCATCATCATGGCTTTAAACAGTGCATTTTTGACATGTCCTATTCATGAAGAGAAATGGCTCCAAACTTGTTTAAGTGTTATTCTATATGTATGATCTCATTATTACTAGCTCTAATCATATATTTATGCATGATCTTTCTCAATTATCTCAACTTGGTATTCTCTCCTTGAAGGACTTAGGAGCTCTCAATTTTTTCCCTAGGGTTGAGGTCTTTCACAACTCGCATGGTCTTCTTCTTTCTCAATGGAAATAAATCCTAGAACTTCTTGATCAAGAAAAATGGTAGGAACCAACCCCATTGCCTTGCCAGCCATTCCATATTTACATTTGATTACAGGAAGGGATACCTTCGCAGATTTACATCTTTATCGCAACATTGCTAAAGCCTTTCCTCATTAAATTACTTGCTCTATTAATCGAGTATGTTAGTTCATGCATCAACCAATAGAGCTTCATTGGGTCGCGATCAGACAGATCTTACATTATCAAAAAGGTTCTCTCCATGCTGGTATTTTCTTCCGTCCATCCAGAGACTCTCATCTTGTCTTCTACATTGATGATGGATAGGCTTTGTATCCTAGCGATTGACGCTCTCAACATGGGTTTGCCATTTATTTTGGGGGGAAATTTCGTAACGTAGTGTTCTTGGAAACAGAAAGTGGTGGCTCGATCAAGCATTGAAGTTAAGCATTGAATCCTCTGCTGAGCTAATTTGGCTTCAACAACTCATGATAGAGATGGGCGCTCCATTTCCTGGCTCGCATGTTCTTCTTTGTGATAACCTCAGTGCAACCTTTCTCACCACAAATCTTGTGTACCACCAGTGATCCAAACACTTAAAGATTGTCTATCACTTTGTTTATGAACAAGTCAAGTCTATCAATCAAATTACAGACATTTTTACAAAGGTTGTAGAATTTTCTTGTTTCTAAAACTTGAGATCCAAGCTGCTCGTTCATAATCACTTGTGAGCTCGCAGGAGGGTATTAGTTATAGATTTGGTCTTCCTAGTTATCTCTTGTGAATATTGTTTCCCTAATCTCAGAAATCATAATTGTATTTTTTAGGTAGTTTAGGAATTTGTTGTACACATCTTTTATAAATTCAACTAATCGTCAAAGGAAGATTAATCTTTCCTAAAATATCAAAAAGTTTATAGAAATTGGTCTTTACTAACTCTATTGTTTGAATTATATTTCATTGTTAATGAGAGTATAAAAGAAAATTTTAAGAAAAGGAATATTGATTTCGATGTTCTACTTTGGAAGATTCAACATTCAGGTCTAGAGATATAATGACGAAACATTTAAAAAAATACGGGGTATTCGAAGATATAAGTTCAAAATTTAGACACTTTATTTTGACGTTTTCATGTATTCGGGTTTGAGGTATAAGTTTTTCTATTATGAATTTTTTTATTTGTAATACAAAATTCTTATATAAAAGAGTTCTAATTATGACTATTTAAATGTTATTTTATATTTAAATTCTTTATTGAAGAATTATAATATATAAACATATAAAATAATAGTTCGTCTATTGTTATGGGGATTCGTTTAATGTGATATTATAACATCTTGAATTTCCTTTCAGAGATAGTACAAGGCCCATTTTAAACAGATGTGGCATGTGTGGTCGCCCCATGTCAAGTGTCTAGAAGAGATTTTTTTAAAACCATTTTTATCTTTAAAATTAGTTTTATTTATTTATTTTTTACCTTCAAATTCTCTAGAATTGCCCTAAAAATAATTAAACCTAATAAAATTATCACTCTCCGTTTCTTCTTGTTTTCCCCTTATCACTTTCTTCCCTTCTCTGTGTCATCAAGCAATTCAAGTCAAGGTATTACCAGGTTAGTTCATATAACTTATCATCACAATTTGACCCAGAGTCTTCATTTACTAGAATCATAATCAATTTTATGATTGATTGGTAAGAACCTTAAAACCTCGAACCCTAAATTCTTAATCTATGTTTTTTTTGGGAACTAGTAAACTTTCAATTTTTCCCCCAAAATTTTAACATTTACATCAACTTTATTTTTTACTTAGGATACTAACTATCCAAAACCATAAGTCTAGCACAACGCATTTTCAACTTTGGTTTTAATAAAGGTCTCAAAATTATACATTTAATAGTATCTCTAATTACTAATTACTAAGTCTCAATTTTCAATTTTCCTATAACAAACCACATTCCTCCATCTCCGAATTCTATCAATTGTTTCTACAACAGCCATTTTCAGCAAATCACTCTTCGAACCCTTTCCTTTACCTTTCTGCACCAGCTAACTTACTTCTGATTCCCAGTATTCTAGTTTCCTATTAATCCCCAACCAAATTATAATGAGAAAAATGCTTTTATAACCCTACCTACTTCACATAAGTGCCAATATAACCCTCAGATAATTTTAAGTGCAGATATAACCCTACCTAGTTGATGTAAGTGCCAATATAACCCTCATACCCCATTTCCACCGGA
>JAULKK010332532.1:0-10841 GCA_032355705.1 Rubia peregrina | reverse complement strand
TGGATTGAGTAGCTTGAAGCGCGGGGTGTAAAGCAGATGAAAGTATCTGAGCATAAGAAAAAGGTTGTTTAAGGATAGTTTCTAAGTTAATCCCAGGATCCGCCATAATGGCCGCCATGATGGCGGTGCCAAAAAAGTGATCAGAGATCTGGCTCCCAGAAATTTGGAGAAGAAGGCCAATCGCACCTATACTAGGTGTTTTTCGCCCACACTTGAGATGTACTTGCGCTAGCTAGATAGTCTGGCACTTCCATTTAAAAGACGTATATTTATAAATTTAATTAAATAATTATTAATTCATTATCAACATACATTTCATATTCATATTACTATATCTTTTAAAACGTTAAGTATTTCTTTACAATTGTTAATATTGTCTATATAAAATATATATCATATTCATTTAAATATAAATAAATAAATTAATATATAGCGATAAAGATGAAGTCAGTTTTTAAATTTTAAAATAAATATATCATAATATTAATAAATATATTAATTCATTTTAAATATTGCATTGCATAATTCTTATATAAGACAAAGTTTTGGGAAAGACGGGGTTTAATTTGAATTATAAAAAGGTAAAAGGTTTTAGTTGCAATATTAAAAAATTATTATTCAACTTGCAGTAGTTATAAGTTTATGACCCGATTAATGCAACTTGAAAATTTCATCTTGATTTTTTCTAATTTGCAGTTTAAACATTGGTTTTTCCATAATTTACGAAAAACTGTCTTTCAAGAGACAGACTCCTTATATAAATAGAAATTTTTTTACTTATTAAAATTATAAATTATATTATATTTTTCATTTTCATTCATAATTTGTGCATCGCGGGTATTATCTAGTACTCCCTCTGTCCCAGCTGCATTTGCAGTGAGAGAAAGAAGAGGTATTTTTTTGGGAATG
This sequence comes from Rubia peregrina, assembly GCA_032355705.1. Taxonomy (NCBI): domain Eukaryota; kingdom Viridiplantae; phylum Streptophyta; class Magnoliopsida; order Gentianales; family Rubiaceae; genus Rubia; species Rubia peregrina. The sequence goes on along the minus strand of JAULKK010332532.1, from coordinate 9,932 downwards.
AATTGTTTATTAGCTTGGGTGTGGGGTATGGGTGAAGGTGGTGTTTTCTCTTTTCTTGTGCTGGCTGATTAGTGCCTTAATCGATCAGCACCACCTCTAACGCAGCGGCACCACCACAATCAACGCAGCGGTGACGCCACCACCCAGCATCCCAATGCAGCGGCGGTGCCATCATCCATCACCCTAACGCAGTGGCAGCGCTACCCATAAAGCCAACCCAACACGATGGTGCAACCCACCACAAAGTCCACCCAACACAGCTGCACCACCACTCACCATGCAGCCCCGCTCGGATTTTCGACGTGACGAGGGAGTGAGTTAGATCTCAAATCGTCTCATCTTCGATGCGACCGTAAGCGTAGCCCCACTCGTCGACAGTAGAGTGAGCGACCCAGATGGATACGTCAGAATCAGAGTGTTGAAGTCTGAGATGACAGCACCGGAAGAGGGGCAGACTGTGGTGAAGGGGTTGGCATCGATGCCAGAGAGGGGAGTGAGAGCGAGAAAAAGGAGCGGAGGAGAAAGAGGAGCTCGTGGATGGGGCCGAGAAGAAATAGGACGGTGATAGAAGGATTGTGATTTTAACAGAGGTGGAGCGGAGGACAAAGGTTAACAGGAAGGGGTTCTGATTTAGGTTAGGAATTAATTTGGGCTGGGTTAGGAATGGGTTAGGGTTTAATTTAGGCTGGGTTAGGAATATATTGGGAAATGAACTTATTAAGCTCTGGCCAGCCCAATTTTAAAATAATAAAAACTTACTAAAAGTGAAAAAATAAATATGAAGAGTGCAAATTCAAATGTGACGTAATAAAGAGGAAAGCGTTCAAATAGAGGTGGGAAGGAGGGAGCACGTTTAACTACTTAGAAATAGGGAAAAGTACTTTTATAACCGTACCTACTTGACATAAGTATCAATATAACCTTTTGATAACTGAAAGTGCAGATATAACCATACCTAGTTGATGTAAGTGTCAATATAACATTTTTCGACATCTGAATGCCAGATTTGATGGAAAAGTTAATTTTACCCTTTTACGAACGTGTTGATATAACCCTATAAGTTTTAAGAATGTGCTGATATAACCCTATCGGCTATTCGGTGGCGGTCCGGTGGTGGTCCCGCGGTGGTCTCCTGAACTCAAATTCATATTTTAAAACTAAGAGTATTTTGGATATTTTACATTAAGTCAACGCCGGAAAGTGGAAGTCAACGCTGAAAATGGGGTCTGGGGTTATATTGACACTTACATTAACTAGTTAGGTTTATTTTTGTACTAAAAATTATCGTATGGTTATATTGACACTTATGTTAAATGGTAGAGTTATATTGACACTTATGTCAGGTAGATAGAGTTATATTGACACTTATGTCAAGTATGTAGGGTTATAATAGAGTTGACTTTTCTAAATTGCCTGATATAATCTTCTAACGGTAAAAGAGTTCATTCACCTTTCGCCATTTTGGTTCTCGCTTCATCAGAAAGAAAGAAACAAATCAAAACCCTAAGAGGTTTGAGTTAATCTGAGTTGAGTATGGTGGAGGTGAGCCGTTTGAGTGTGTACTTAACAATCGGCGTTGCAATCGTCGCGTCGTGGGCTTCCACTGTGGTATCGGGAAATACCGAAGGGGACGCGCTTTACGCGCTTCGCCGGAGCCTTTCCGACCCACAAAATGTTCTTCAGAGCTGGGATCCCAACCTGGTCAACCCATGTACTTGGTTTCACATCACTTGCAACCAAGATAATCATGTCACGCGCGTGTATGTTCTTAGTTTCTTCTTCTTCTATTTATTTTTTCTATGCTGTTCAAAGTACTCGGTAATTTTTGCTGGACTGGGAAGTTACAGCTGCAAATTCGGTTTACGGATTTCATCTTTTTCCAGTTAATTTTTGTTAATAATAGATTAGATTTTCAGTTGGGGTTGTGCATAAAAGTCGATCATGGACCAAGAAAACGATTGCTGACTGATTGACTTATTATTGAGAAGATTGTGTTTAATACTAATTGAAAGTTAACATTGTGCTCTTATTGTAGATTATGTTCATAATATTGTGTTTAAGTTAATGCAAATGGCTCTAATTGCTGAAGTTCTTATTAGTTTTAACAGTTTCAGATCCTCTCTTAATATGATCTATCTATTACTCTTTTACGTAAATCAGATAACTTATGCCCATTTATTACACTTTTTGTGCCCAGTTAGCGTTCATATATCTAAAATGAAAACTATCCCCAGTTACATTGTGTTGGATGTGACATGTAGTTAGTATGCTTGTATTTATCAGTTGTCAACTCAAGCAATGAATCTTAGAGGTTGGATGTTCGTGAAACTTTTTCCTTCCCGCAGCCTTTTTAATCAGCTTTGACTTGGAGCTGTTAAGTTAGTCAAGAAAGTTAGCTTGTTTTTAGCTTCAGGCTTTGGTGAGTTTTTTCATTGTTATGATCCTATTGTTTTAGTATTTGTTAGACCATCAAATTAAGAAGCTAGCTCACAGAATTTTATTCTTTGGTTTGCTGATGATAAGTTCCTCTAAATGCAACAATCTCACTCTTTGGATCTGTGCAGAGGATCTCCTACACACTCATATACTCCCTCCGTCCCACCATTATTGAAATGTTTATTTTTTTATAGTCAAACGTGGTAAACTTTGACCATAAATATAGACTAATATATTTATAATAAAAATATCATGTGAGATATTGTTAGATTCATCTTAATATCTATTTTCTAAATATCAAATTTTTATGCAGAATTATTATATGTAGCTAGAGATATTGATGGTCAAACATGATCATTGAAGACCGTGAAAAAGTAAACATGCCATTAATGGCGGGACGGAGGGAGTATTAGGTAATTTGATATTACACACTAACAACTGACTCTTTCTAGACCTTAAATAGGGCTAAACCGACTAGTAGTGGCCTGACTACCACTTTCCCCTCTACTGCTAATGGGCTCTAAAACAAAGGAATTGACTTTGACTAATTCTTTCTAAGAAACAATTATTAACTCTATCTATCTGACTAAAAGTAATTAAGTAAATAATGCAGAACTAAACTAGGAAAAGAAAAACTTAGGCTACTTTACACGTTATCCAAAGTTGAGCCTTTGCAGGAGTTGTATCATTGCATCCTCCCTTGAAAGTCGACTTTTCTTCAAATCATAAAGTATGAAGTTATTGCTGCTTTAGTGGTTGAGAATGGTGGTGGGTAGATAGTAGGCAGAAAGAGTTGGGGTGGAAATGGGTGGAAATACCAGGTTCTGCTTTAATGCCTTGTAACTTGTATCCTCCATTGCTTTGAAAAATCAAGTGCCAATCCCTCCAATTCACTAAGGGTAATGTTTAGAGTCACCAACCACTTGACTCCAAGGGCTAACTCAGCCCCGCCTAATGAAAATGGGTAGAAATCCTGCGTTATTTTGAGACTAGGAAGTTATATTGCAAGAGTGGGCCAATCTGGTTTCAGGTGATAACCTCTCAGTTGCCAATGGTAACATCGAATTTCGGAACATCTTGCGTGTTGACCAATTGTAACTCTCTGATTAGCTGTGTTTTGAAATAAAATTGTGAGAAGAGCCACTATCCACCGTAATCAATACCTTGCTGTCTCGTAAGGTTCCCTAAAGCTTCATGGTGGTGGTGGTGGTTTGACCCAAAATTTGGTGTACCAAAATTTCAACTATCCCACCTTCCTCTGCAAAATTTTTTGACTTTGTCTTCATCAGTTCAAAGGTACATGATCATTCTCACCAGCATACTCCATATTGGAGAAGGCGGGTTGGGGGTGATGCCCTGGTGAAAATTTGTCACCGCATTGAAAACAAAGCCCTTTTTACCTTCGTTGTTGCCTTTAATCTCCCTAATTTTTTAGGTTGTATAGTCATGTTTTTTGGGCCACGTGGAGTAGGGTGTGGTATAGGCATCTGGTTGTTGGAGTTGGAACGTTGGTGAGGAAATGGGTTGGAGTTGGGCCTGTTAGGAGAGGAGATTCTTGCATTTGGCCTACCATGGCCTCACAAACTGTAAGGCGAGACTAGCAGCCTTGAATACAGTTTTAAGGTTTATGAATACGCACCTCTATCTTCAATTCCTCCTTCAACCCCATTAGAAAAACCTCAAGCAGGCAATGATCTGGCCAATCACACACCCTTGCGACTCTCCCAACAAATTCCTGACGATACTCGTCCACCAATCCGTACTATGTGGTGGTGCACCAGAGTTCATCCGGATTCTGGAGGCCCATAATTCTCTTGGAAAACCTTGACTAAGTCATCCCATATCAGAATCTCGTCTTCTCCATTGATCCAAGCATAGAGATTGAGAATATTACCTTCGAGGTGCATAGAGGCCACCTCCACTTTCATCTCTCAGGAGTCTGAAAGTACGGAAAGTACTTTTCTTCCTTCAGCACCTATCTGCGTGTGTCACCTCCATCGAACTTTGGGAAATCAATCTTTGCTTTGGGGTTTAAAATTGCGATTGCTATCATCGTCATCATTTTGAGCATCTCCTCATCGGGGATGTGCGCGATCATTGAGTGGTGCACATACCCTTCCTCTGTTGGAACCTTCACGGTTTACTTCCATGACAGACACTCTGGCAGAGAGCTTGGATTACAAAAGTGAGTTTGTGTAGAGTTTCTCGGGTGGGGTTCAGGGGTTGTGGCTGATCAAGTGGCTGCCTGTGGAGGAGGTGGAGGGGAGTGGTGGTTTAATTTTAAGTGGTGGTGGTGGGTTGTTGGTGGACGTTCTGGTGGCCACCATTCGGATGGAACGGCTTTGATACCAAAATGATAAGTTCTACTGAATGCAAGAATCTCGCGCTTAGGATTTGCTCAGGAAGATCTCTCACGTTTTCATATACTCCCTCCGGTTTACCAACACTGACTGCCTTTCCTTTTCCGTTTGGTCTTTAAACAAATGCGTCTTTTATTTTTGCCAAAATTTAGATAATTTTTAACCAACCAATTTGTTTTTTACTCTTCCAATACAATCTCCTCCACTCATTTTACTTTTCATAAAAAAATGTCATTTTGTTGGGAGCCAATATTAGAGAACCAGAGGGAGTATTGAATAATCTGAAATTACATACTAACAACTGACTTTTTCTAGAACTTAAATAGGTCTAAACCAACCAGTAGTGGCCTAACTACTACTTTCCCACTTGTGCTAATGGACTCTAAAACAGAGGAACTGACTGACTTATTCTAAGAAATTTTTTGATTCTAAATGACGAACAGTAATTAAAATGTAATGCAGAATTAAAGTAGGAAAGGATACACATAGGCTGCTTTCTAGGTTATTCTAAGTTTTAGCCTTTGCAGGAGTTTGTATGAGCTGATTGCTGAATGATATTTTTTTTGATATTGTTCTTCCTACCTACTTGTTGAGTTTCATGCATTTCTGATGTCAACATATATGTGAATTGGCCTTGCTTTTTACGGAACTGCATAGAAATGCTTTATGAATAGCAATGTAAACTAACTTTGTTATAGCATTTTATTCCTTCAAGTAGTTGGAATTTTAGCATGAATTTGTACATGGCTTGTCTGACTTACATTGAATTCTTGACTGTGAAAGGCCCTCATAGTCTGAGTCATCAGCTTATGAAGTAGTGAATTTCATATTAAATTGATTATCTTGATGATGGCAAACCTGTGGCATTTTTTTTGACATTTTTCAGTATGGTGACAGAATAGAAAGTATGTCCTGATGATTTCTGGATTTTTTTATGAAACTAATTTTGTACTGCTTCATCCACCAAAGTAAAATTACATTGAGGCCAAAGTATTGGCAATCTAAGAACAAAGAGTAGAATAGCTATTTTCCAAAAAAAAAAAACACACAATTTATGCTAATTGCTAACCTAAGGTATAAATCTACCCCAAGGTACATTCTCTATTTCAGCCAACTTTTAAATTCTCTTAGGTAACGTTCTGATAATACCAGTAGATTTAGTCCCTCAAAAGTTGTCTCTTTGTCTTGGAAAACCGTCCTGTTTCTTTCCAGCCAAAGCTGATACAAAACAGCAATGCACAGCTTGAATTACTTGCTCTTCTGCCTCCTTTACATATAGAACTGGAATTTCTCTAGCTCCCTGAAGTTTCTTAAACATTGAAGCCCAGGTGCCATCTATAAATTCTGAAGATATTGGCAATGGATGAATAATAAACTGCTGTTTCTTGATATTGTTGGCACAAGTAAGAGAATTGATTATACACCTGAATGGCAGGACCCTTCAACCTGTCCAAAGTGGATAGTCTGCCAAATGCTAAAATCCACATAAAGAAAGACTGTTTGGGTAAGATATACCTATCCCAAACCACCTTTGTAAAAACTTTTGGCTAGTCTCACCCTTTACAAAAGTTAGGCCTTTCTCTGATTAAAATCACCATTGGCAGCAACACAGACGGAATTGTTTAGAAAATTAGTAACCTGGTTAAGACCTTCCAAGTGTAGCTGGATTTGGAGTGCAAATGATAGTCCTCCATTTGCTTTCCTTTTAGGTCTGCAGCCATTTGATCCACAAGCTATCTAGCAAGCTTCTGATGGTTTTCCCGAGATGGTTACACACTAGAGCTTGATTCCACAGTTAAGTATCTCTTAGTCCTGCTCCACCAAACAGTTTCAGTATAAAGTTTTTCCCTGAGTATTACTCCTAGCTGTCTTACTCCTTGCTGAGGACCCCATAAGAAATTTCTGCAAAGTTGTGCCACTTCCTGATGAACTCCAGCTGGTACATGAAAAAACCAGTATCTAGACCATTAGCTGAGGATCACAGTGTTTATCAACTGTTCTTTGCCTGGGTGAGAAACATGTCCACTGAAGCAAATTACTGAATTCTATAATGGTTTGGGAAACTACTGTGGTAGATGTTATATTGCTAACCTGTGAATAGAAAGAACTGAAACCTAGAATTGAATAACAATGTCATCTTTACAATGCTCCTATAATGCGGGTTTTCAAACACGTGTCTGACATGATCATCCCCAATGATCATACACAGTTATAAATTTAGTTTGAGAGAAACTGTTGAAGGCTTAAGATAGATTTGGCCGGGACCTAACTAATGCAAAGTGAATGAGTAGAAAGATGTGAAGATAACTTTAATAATATTCTTTAATATGTTGGCAATCCATCTGTGGTTGTCATTGTGGTTCTTTGCCTAAAGTTGATAGTGCCACTCTGACTTGTGCACTCCAGATATGTTGGGGAAAGAAAATATATGTCTTGAGCGGATAGTGTACTGCATTTTTAATAGTGATGCTATTGCTTGACTAAAAGGATCTGCTTGATGGAATGCAACAAATAGCCCCCTCCGGAGTAGATTATCATTTATTGGTCTCTTTCATGAGTAAATATGATTTTCAAGGCATAGTAGTGTGAGCTGGTTATTCTTTTCTGAACAAATGTTGTATTATGTTTCATGAGTTGTTTTACACATAACCTCACACTTCATTTTGGCTTTGTACATCCATTTTCTTATTTGTTGTATGCTGCACTGCCCTTTATTTATATGCTCTTGTACACATGACTAATGTCTTATGAATTTGGTGCTTCATTTTATGTGTGTTTGGGAGTCTCTTACCTGTATGCTGTCTTTTCCTTTTAGGATCTTAGCTTCTAAGTAATCTTATTTCTTGTGTTTGCGTAGCTTCATTCGTACCTTTTATGGTTTTGTGGTGTGGAGTGGTTCTATCTTCCTTTCTATTTCTTCTTGTCCTGCAGGGACCTTGGAAACTCAAATTTATCTGGCCACCTTGTGCCCGAACTGGGGAAACTCGGTCATTTGCAATATCTGTAAGTATATTGTGGTTTAATCTGCCATTTTTATCCAATTCAAAAGGTATTTAGGTGACTTTCGGTGTAATTAAACATACTGCTTCCTCCATGATTAATTGTTTCTTGCAACTATCTTATTTTATAGCCCGGTCGATAATGATGTAGAACACCAGCTGCGGGGAGAAATCCATTTGAAACATTTTCAGCATATATACGAACTTAAAAAACATGGCCTGATAAGAATTTTCTGACCAGTCGGATTGATTTGAGATAATAAATCTTCAGACTGGAAATTCTATCCTAGCAAAGGAACATTGATTGTTATAACAGAAGTAACATTATATTTTTAGCGGTTTAAATGTAAGAAATATATGCACATGATTGGACAAAAAATACCAATTTTTTCTCAAATTCTACAGCCTGCGCATCGCTCGGGCTGGAGACACCTAGTTTTTATTAAAAGAGAGATTCTTATTGCTACAATGAAGTTTTCACTAGCAAAAATCTTGGCGTTTTGGCATCTTTTGGCTGGTGCCATTTCCCCGTTTCACCATGTACGCCCGTTTCTACTTTTCTAGCATACGCGGATGTTTCTGTACACTCCGTCTCGAGAATTCTATAAATTTCACAGCAATTCATCCCTTTCTAGAGAACTCTATAATTCCATCTTTTTCATTTACCAAACAACGTATCCCATTTTCATTCGAGGGCTATCTACGATCGTAAAAATATCAATGTTTTTTCAATATAGACTTCTCATCATCATCCCTTGGTATGAATCTGAACTATGATTTTCCTTGGAAGAACCCCGACCAAAATGTGAAACCAATCACTTAGAAGTCCATGGTAAATATTAGATAATGTGGTTATGGCGATGACCACCATTTACATCTCGAGCCGGGTTGTGAGCATTTTTTCCTGAGGTTTTAGGAACTTTCATTCTATGAAATTTAGTAAAAACCACTGTTAACGTTATTATACTTCTGACTACTCCCTTGAGCTATGGTGGACCATTTGGAAACTTGTGGATGTGATTCAGTGCAATCAGCTTTTTGTATAGCAAGGGTAATTGATTCATGTATTGCAACTAGTTCTGCTTGTACTGCTGGGTAATTAATTCATATATTGCAACTATTTCTGCTTGTATTGCTGAGCACCATGTGTCGAGCACCATGCTGCTACTGCCCTTTCATTTTGGACCCAAAATGCCGTGTTGGTGTTGAGACATGACTAATTTGTGTATTCTGGATTAGGATGTTATTCCCTTTTTGCCATATTAAGTGAATGTCTCCCACCTTGGCCCTCTTGAATCACCACCTGTTCCAAGGCTTCCTGTGATGAGTTTGAGTCTGCCGCTGGACTCAGCTCCTTCTCCCCCTCTCTGTGGTCCCATTTTTTTGTGTAGCCTTTGCAAATGCTAATATGGATTCCATTGATGGTTGCTATGGTTGCTGTTGTTCTATTGTTGTCTTGTTCCTTTCACATTAGATAGCTCAAACAAGGATACACGTGAGGTCAAAGCCTTTGCTTTCTTCTGCGGCATGAACCATTCTCCAAGCCAGGCTCCTAGTGGTAACATTGATCCCTGTCTAAAGTCAAACTCGAGCCTGGAGGTCTTCCAAACCCTTGTAGATATTTTGCATTCCAGGATCACATGTGTGGAAGTTTCCGCTTGTGTGTGGCTCATCTGACATAGAGGCAAAACTTCTAAACCTTTAACTCTCAGGGTCGAACCTGTTGGTGCTGCGTTTTGAACTAGTCTCTAGACTAAGAATTTGATTTCTTCTGGTGCCTTTGATCTTCACAACTTCTTCCATGTGCTCTGATGGGTTCCCGTGTCTGGAATCATGGTTGAAGTAGATGGTTTTTGCCTTAATTTTGCAACCCATGATCCGTGGTACTCGCCTTTTGCCGTGTACTTGCCTAACCAGTTCTTCTCGCAAAATCTGCAATCCTTTGACCCCATATAATATGCCTTTCCATCTCCAAGATACTCCCTGTGTTGGTTTGACCTCTATGAAACCTTAATTGTTGCAATACTTGTTGATGAATAGTTTGGGAAACAAGGAATCCTTATCAGTGATGATTTTCTAGGCTAGTTTTCCTAGCATGATTTGGTTCATTTGCTCCGTGGATCGCAATCCCAGTCCT